>ML304344.1:0-54043 GCA_005239505.1 Nicotiana paniculata
CCCATATACATATATTTACATATATACGCGTATATAACGTCATCTGGTCATGGGTCAATGTGCGTATGTAAATGCATATGAAATATGTCAATAAAATCTCTCAGTACGTCATAAGGTCATTATGCCTATGATTAGTATCATGAAGTAAATTTTACTAACATACGTATTTTCGAGACCCATAAACAAAAGATAATAATAATTCTCATTGGGAATCAAGAATATAGACACCCCTACTATTTCTATGAATAAAGTAATTAATAGAAAATGTGTATTTGCTCGTTTCTTCAGTATAAATTGGATCATGCCAAAAGAAAGAAGGGGTAGCCTTAACATACTTGGAGTAGGAACAACTCCGTATAATTATCCCGTTGGGAACCTTCGTGGTTGAGCGAAATTTTCCCTTGCTTGTAAAAATTCACGGACGATTATTTCTTCTTGGAATGAATCACGTTTTTTTTCTTTGTTTGGAAGGGGTATGGTTTCTGCTTTTGATTTGAATCAAGACTTTGCTTATGAATTTTTAAAGTTGGACAAAAATTCTGTATCTAATATCTTTTGGTTTGAAAACCAAAATACAAAATATGGTATATTGGTTTGCTAAGACTTTAAAGCTTAGTCATTCCAATCATTTAGCCATTTGGAAAAAGTGACTATTAGTCATTTCCAATTTCGTGGCTTCTTGCCCCGTGGGGTGGGGTGAGATGTAAATTTTTATCCACTTATTAGTTAACTAGGTAATGTCCTGTTACCCGGTAATTAATCAATTACCCGTATAATTTAAAAATTATTTCAACTTAATTAAATACTATTCTCTTTTAACATACCTTGTACACCTTACTATCATGGACATGTAGTACCTTGTATGGCACTAGTTCATAAATACCGTGTATTTTAGCTCGGGCCATATTTTATCCCAAAATGCCAAACTTTGACAAAAAAATTTTCTTAGAGTTGCTCCCCCTTTCACCTTCATGAATTTACTAATCACTTGTGAAATAACATAATCCTTATAATCACCAAATAATCTTTTCCTTGGACTGATGTCAATTACTTTACGACAAACTCAACGTAAAATACTGCAAGGTGCAACATCGTCGTAACTTATTACTACGAAGCATAACATCACCGTAATGTAATATTTTCGGGTACAACACTGTCGTAACTTAATACTGCAGGACGTAACATCAATCATAATATATTACTGCAGAGGGTAACACCATCGAAATATATTACTACAGAGCATAACATCGTCATAATATAATATTTCAGAACGTAATATTGACGTAATATTAACATAGTGCTTGGATTCGAGGAGGTTAAGCAGATCAAGAGTTTTCTTGATATTTTCATCAACATCGCTTCCTTCTTCGGGTGCGTTTGTAAAAGATTTTGCTCCTTTTGAGGATGAAGATCTGAAAATAGGGGTTGATGCGGACGGCACCTAGGGTGCTTGTTGTCCTAACGAGCTTGCTTTGCTCCTCGTAATTGGTCCAAAGCTTCCAAAGGTAACATCGAGGATGCTTTCCACATCAGCATGGAACCTGAAATTAGCAACCTTGGCGGAAGATGAACTGGAGTTGATTTTCTTGGAAGTCATTTAGTTGTTCTTGAACTTTGGTGATTGAAAAGTTGAGATGAGAGGTAGAGATCGTCCCGCTAGGCGTGCCAGAATTTGTAGATAATAAATTGTGTCAAGAAAATAAAACCAGGACCGAAAAAATATTGCAATAACCGTAGTATTTTATTTCAAATATTTGAGTGTTGCAATCTCTATGACTCCTCTGATTCTTCTTTCCAATAGTAAATAAATTCAAGGGTCTTTGAGCTTGATGTTGAATCTATATTTGTCGTCACAAACGATGATCTTGAATTCAACTAGCACGGACTTTGGTTTGAACTTGTACTCCTTGAATCTTGACTTGTTCTTCGTTCTTGAGGTTAAGTTTTTTGTTTTTGAGCTTGAACTTGATTTCTTGAACTTGAACTTGAACTTGATTGCTTGAAGCTTGAAACTTGTAGAGAAATTTTCGGTGTTTGATCCACGAGCTCTCTCTTGCTTCTTCTTATAACTTCGGATTTCTTTTCTGAGTTATGAAGACCCCTATTTATAGTTGTGGGAGGACAGAGTTATGATAAGAGCTCTTTCCGACCAATCAAATTGAAGAGTGACAAGACCGTATTTAATTGGTCAGAATATGTCACTTGCACATGTGGCACAGTTTCATTTGTCTTTTAATTTGACTTGGCATGCCTTGTCATTTTGACACGTGGCATGATCTTATTGGCTCTTCAGTTTGACTTTGCGTGCCACATCATTTGACACGTGACACCAAACTTGGGCCTCTAGGAAGATGGCATCTTGGGCTTAATGAAGTGGGCTCATCACTTTAGCCCAATTAAATGGGCTAGTCCAATGATTAAGACTTATTTATTAACCCATATGTGTTGGAATTATATAACTAATTCAATTATATTAATCCATAATATTTATCTGGATTAATATAGTCTGAATTATTTTATTGAATTTAAATTGAATAAATTCTGCATGCGTACATAAACATGAATAAAAATTTTAGAAAAAAAAAGAATATGCATAAAATGTTGTTTCTGTTATAAATATATATTATATAATGGATGTTAATTTAGTACTCCATTGTAAATAAGCTTCCTGAAGAAGCTTATCCATATGGGACACTGTTGTAAATATGTTTATCTATTTAGTACTCTATTGGAAATAAGCCTCCTGAAGAAGCTTATCATTTTGGTACTCCGTTATAGATTAACATTACCCCCGATAGAAGATTATCTACATCAGGTACAGTAGCAGCTTACAAGAAGCTTACAAGCAACTTACAAGCAGCTTACACAACAACTTGCAGTAGCAACTTACACAACAACTTCTTTTTTTCTATAAATAGAGGAGATTTCAGTTTATTATGTACAACAGTTTGAAAGTTGAATAATATATCACTCTCTCTCTCTATACTTGTCTGTGATTTATTTACTTAAAAGACGTTATTTTATAACACGTTATCAGCACGAGATTCTGCCATCTCGAGCAAATACTTTGAAAGTATCAAAGGTACGAACTTTCTTTTTCTAAATAATGTCAAATCTTTCTAAACTTGAATTTGTAGCCCTGGATCTATCGGGAAAAAGCTACATGCTTGGGTGCTTGATGCTGAAATTCATCTTGATGCGATGGGTCTGGCAGACACCATCAAGGACAAAAATCAAGCATCAAACCAAGACTGTGCCAAAGCCATGATATTCCTACGCAATCACCTTGATGAAGGCTTGAAAATGGAATATCTCATTGTTAAAGATCCAATCATACTGTGGAATAATTTGAAAGATAGATATGACCACCTGAAGATGGTCGTTCTTCCATAGGCACGTTATGACTGGACTCATTTAAGGCTACAATATTTTAAATCTATCAATGAGTATAATTCTGTTGTGTTCAGGATTATTTCCCAATTGAAATTATGTGGTGATAATATTACTGATCATGATATGTTGGAGAAAATTTTCACCACTTTTCATGCCTCGAATATGCTCCTGCAGAAGCAATATCAAGAGATGGGATTCAAAAAGTATTCTGAACTTATCTCACATCTTCTTGTAGCCGAGCAATATAATGGTCTATTAATGAAAACCCATAAAAGCCCGACCAACTGGTTCTTGTCCATTCCCTGAAGTGAATGAGACGAACTTCCACCAAGCTAAGCGTGGAAGAGGTCGTGGCCCCAGTTGTGGTCATGGCCGTGGTTGGGGAAGAAAATCGAATCATGGTAATAATAATGCACCAAATAACCCTCCTAACCACCAACAATGGAAAAGGAAGGAACAAAAGCATGAAGCGGTGCAAGCAACAAATGCAGAAAATGCATGCTATAGATGTGGGGAAAAGGGCACTGGTCACGTACATGTCGTACGCCAAAGCACATGGTTGAGATTTATCAAGCCTCCCTAAAGAAGACAGAGAAAAATGTTGAAGCAAATTTTATTTCTGAAGATAATGTTGCCTTCATGCATTTGGATGTAGCTGATTACTTTGCACTCCCAGAAGGAGAAACAAATCATGTGATCGTTGATGCATCTGTAGAAATTTAAATTTATGTTGTTTGTATTAGTTAGTATGGTTATGTAAAAGTTATACTTTGGTAATGATATTTACTATAATTTTTATTTTGTTTATGTCATTTTGAAGAATATGGATAATCCTCAAATTATGTTTGTATCAAAGACCAATCAATGAAGATACTTGTGTAGTTGATAGTGGAACAACTCATGCCATATTCAAGAATCAGAAATACTTTTCTTATTTCATAAGGAAAAAGCAAATGTTTCAAAAATTTCTGCTAATATAAGTTTGATTGAAGGCTCCAGAAGAGCCATTATATTTCTCTTTAAGGGAACAAAACTTATTATAGACAACGCACGGTTCTCCTCCAAGTCCCGAAAAAACTTGTTGAGTTTTATAGATATCCGCCAAAATGGGTATCATGTTGAGACAATTGATGAAATGAACGTGGAATATATTTGTATTACAAAGAATATTTCTGGCCAGAAATGCATTGTAGAAAAGTTGCCAACTTTATCTTCTAACTTATACTATTCAAAGATCAGTGCAGTTGAAGCACACTCTATCGTAAACAAGAAGTTTACTAATTCAAATATTTTTGAGCTTTGGCATGGCTGTTTGGGCCATCCTGGATCAATAATGATGAGACGAATTATTGAAAATTCAAGTGGGCATCCACTAAAGAACCTGGAGATTCTTACAAATGATGAATTTTCTTGTGATGCTTGTTATCAAGGCAAAATTATAACTAGACCATCACCAATGAAGGTTGGCATAGAATCCCCTGCCTTTTTAGAGCGTATACATGGGTATATATGTGAACCTATTCACCCACCAAGTGGATTGTTTAGATATTTTATGCTCCTAATAGATGCATCTTCAAGATGGTCTCATGTGTGAATACTATCATCTCGCAACCTGGCGTTTGCAAAGCTATTAGCCCAAATAATTCGATTAAGGGCACAATTCCCATATTATCCTATAAAGGCTATTCGCCTTGATAATGCTGGAGAATTATCATCTCAAGCTTTTGATGATTATTGTCTATCAATTGGGATAAAAGTTGAACATCCTGTAGCTTATGTTCATACTCAAAATGGCCTTGCAGATTCATTTATTAAACACCTGCAATTGATAGCAAGACCACTACTTATGAAAACAAAATTGCCCACTACTGTTTGGGGACATGCTATTTTGCATGCAGCATCACTTATTCGTCTCAGACCGACACATTATAATAAATATTCTCCGTCACAATTATTTTTTAGTCATGAACCAAATATTGCCCATCTACGAATTTTTGATGCGCTGTATATGTGCCAGTAGACCACCACATCGTAGTAAGATGGCCCACAGAGAAGGTTAGGAATATATATTGGGTTTGAATCACCCTCTATTATTTGCTATCTTGAACTATTGACGGGAGATTTATTTATTGCTCGATTTGCAGATTGTCGATTTAATGAAACAAATTTCCCACAATTAGGGGAGAGAAAAAGGAAATTAAAAGAGAAATTGTGTGGAAAGTTTCATCATTATCTCATTTTGATCCATGTACCCCTATATGTAATCAGGAGGTCCAAAAGATCATCTATTTACAGAATATAGCAAATCAAACGCCAGATGCATTTACTGATTTGAAAAGGATTACTAAATCACATATCCCTGCAGAGAATGTGTCTATCTGAATTGATGTCCCAGCAAGACCATCTACTAGCATGATAGCTAGTAAACCCAAAACACGTCTGAAGCGTGGTAGGCCTCTGGGTTTTAAGGATCGAAATCCTAAAAAAAGAAAATCGACAAATGATCAAAATAATACTATGAAGGAATCTCTTGAAGAGACCCAAGATCTGATTAGTTATGAGATTCCTAAAGAAATCAATGAACCCGAGAATCATGTGAGTGAGGAACTTTTAATAAGTTCTACTGGTGACGAGATTAATTTAAATCGATCTGAAATAGTGGTGGATAATATTTTTGCATATAATGTTGCACTAAACATTATGCAAGATAGTGAGGATCTTGAATCCCGATCCCGATTTGTCGAAGAATGTGGACAAAGATTTGATTGGCCAAAATGGCAAGAGGCAATTCAATCGGAACTGAAGTCCGTTGCTAAAAGAGAGGTCTTTGGACCAGTAGTCCAAACACCTACTGGTATAAAACCAGTTGGTCATAAATGGGTTTTTGTGCGAAAAATGAATGATAAAGATGAAGTTGAAAGATACAAGGCTCGCCTTGTCGCACAAGGATTCTCATAATGTCCTGGAGTCGATTATGAAGAAACATATTCACCCGTTATGTATTCCATAACATTTCGATATCTATACGGGTCGGTTGATAATGAAATTTACATGAAGATCCCTGAAGGATTTAAAATGCATGAAGCATATTCAAAATCTCAGGATATGTACTCAATCAGATTACAAAGATCTTTGTACGGTTTAAAGCAATCTGGGCGTATGTGGTATAATCGCCTTAGTGAATACTTGCTGAAAGAAGATTATATAAATGATGTTATTTGTCCATGNTCATTGAGTACATTAATGGTTGTTCGATCACTTGAAGTGAATAGGATTTGTTTCGACCTCCAGAAGAGAATGAGGAAATCCTTGGTCCCGAAGTACCATATCTCAGTGCAATTGGTGCATTAATGTATCTTGCTAATGCTACAAGGCATGACATAGCATTTTCTGTTAACTTACTAGCAAGATATAGTTCTTATCCTACACAGAGACATTGGAACGGGATTAAGCATATATTGCGATATTTAAAGGGAACTTTTGATATGGGTTTGTTTTATGCTAACAAAGATAGTGCAGATCTTGTTGGTTATGCAGATGCATGTTATTTATTTGATCTCCACAAAACTCGATCTCAAACCGGGTACATATTTACTTATGGAGGTACTGTCATATCATGACGCTTCACAAAGCAATCTATTGTTGCTACTTCTTCAAATCATGCTGAGATAATAGTTATTCACGAAGCAAGTAAGGAATGCGTATGGTTGAGATCAATAATTTATTTTATTCGAGAAAAATGTGGTTTGGAATGTGAGAAAAAACTCGCAATTTTATACGAAGACAATGTGCACGCATAGCCCAATTGAAAGGAGGATTTATAAAAGGTGATAGAACGAAGCACATTTCACCAAAATTATTCTACACACATGATCTACAGAAAAATGGTGACATTGATGTGCAACAAATCCGTTCAAGTGACAATCCAACAGATTTANACGATGCACTCTTTTTTCCTTACTAAGTTTTTTCCCACAGGGTTTTCCTTATAAGGTTTTTAATGAGGCATCTAGCAATGCGTATTACTAAATATGTGTACTTTTTTCCTTTACTAGAGCTTTTTTCCCACGAGGTTTTTCCTAGTAAGGTTTTAATGAAACACATTATTGTTTAATGAACATCCAAGGGGAAGTGTTATAAATATATATTATATAATTGATGTTTATTTAGTACTCCGTTGTAAATAAGCTTCCTGAAGAAGCTTATCCATATGAGACACTGCCGTAAATATTTTATCTATTTAATACTCTATTGGAAATAAGCCTCCCGAAGAAGCTTATCATTTTGGTACTCCGTTATGGATAAACATTATCCTGGTAGTAGATTATCAACATCTGATACAGTAGCAACTTACAAGCAACTTACACAGCAGCTTGCAGTAGCAACTTACAAATAGCTTACAAGAGCTTACACAACAACCTACACAACAACTTTCTTTCTTTTATAAATAGAAGAGATTTCAATTCATTATATACAGCGATTTAAAAGTTGAATAATAGATCATTCTCTCTCTATACTTGTCTCTGATTTATTTACTTTAAAGGCGTTATTTTATAACAATTTCTTTCTTTTTGTTTTAAGTAACAATCTTATTTTCTCCGTGCATACTAATAAATATGACTTCATTGCACGTCAAACTAATTATTACATGACATATATTTTTTACCGGTAATTTTATCACTTTACTACAGAAAATTAGCATTATTTTTCCATCAATTTTTTGTTTAAATATTACAGTAATTTCTTTATTCGGCTTTAGATTAGTAGGTACTATTTTGGCGCGAATAAGCATAATTATAAGCGTTCCCGCTACAATTTTGCTAATCTCTATTTTTGGCGGCTAAATTCCCTTACTCTTCGCTTCTACTGCAACGTTCCAATTTCCAAGTCGCCGCCATGAATTCCAGAGAAGTAGCGCTGGTTTCAGCTGCCACAGTACTCGGTGCCTTTGTTTCTGCTATAACCGTTCGCCATTTCTTCACCCCCAAAAGGCGTTCAGTTACTGATTCAGACGGTTTCTACCAGAGGAAGTCATCTTCTCAGAACCCATTTGATCCTTCAAAACGCCAAGGGTTTGTCCATTTTAACTTTTATAGTATTTGAAGTTCGAAATTTATGTAATTTACTTTTATTTTCAGAAAAAGTAAAGAAAAATGGTTCTGTGAGTTTAGGTATTTGTCATGGGATGATTATTTTATGGCGATTGCATTTCTATCAGCTGAGCGGTCCAAGGATCCCAACAGACAGGTACTAGTCTAATTGTGAACCGATTATTTAGCTTTTTGTATGAATTCTAAGTCTTTTGGAAGGGATAAGTAGCATTATACGCCAAATGTTTGTTGAAAGTTGTGTCCTTGATGCTAAGTTGTGAGTCTAGAGTATTTGTAGAAAATATTTCCGATCCTCATAATTAATAGGAAGAACTCAACTATATTCTCAAACATAATTGAAAATGCCAAGCAGTCTTCAAATGCTGCATAAATTGATGTTTTCTTATCTGGAACAATGGCTACTAAAATTTGTATGTCCTACTGAATTTATCCCGTCTTCTAGACGGAACCAAAGTAGTGATTAGTAGTTCTTGCCCTTTTATCCTCAAACTATAAGAGTTATCTAATCATGAGTGATGTCTGTGTTCCTTCCAACTGAATAAAGCTATTTATAGACAGTCTCAAGTTAAGCTGTACTTGTTGGAATAACTCTTGTTCATGGTGCTCAAATTAAATGCTCTGAGCTCTTTTGTATGTTCTCTTTCCCACATTTTACTGCTCTAGTGCTACTTCAAGGTTTACTTTCTCAACTCAGGTTTCACAAGCTCCGTTAACTAAGCACTTTATGGTTGTTTGGCAGGTTGGAGCGTGTTTGGTGAGTCAAAATGGTGTAATACTAGGTAGGCTGTATTTGAAGGAATCACTTCTTTGTCTGTTGACAGCTGAAAATGTTCCGTATCATTTAAGTTTTATTTTTGCAGTTTATTTTTCAAATTATATTTGATTAGGGAGAACTACATAATACTCCTATCAATTGATTGTCTTTTGGAGTAGCTGAAAGATAGATTAACTAGCTCATTTGGTTATGTGGATCAAGGGCACATATTCAGTCACTTTGGACTTTGAGATTTTGCTATATTAACTTTAATATACTATAATATTCATTTCTGATCTCATAACCCTGATGATAGCATGGCTGTTCTACTTATTGCATTCTAGGATTTTCTTATTTAATATGAACAGAAAAAGATGAAAATGGAAAGGTGAATACTTCAGGAGTAGGGAGGTGAAAGCTACATTCACTAAACATAAGTGCGTTCTTAGAAATGGTGAACATTTGCAAGACACAAGTCTTCAGTTGCCTCTCGAAGTTGCTTTACTCTTCCTGCTGAGTAAATATTGTTTACTATACGTTTTATCTCAACTTCATCACTTGAATTAGAATACATATGGCCACATTGTAATGCTGGGGAGTATATTGGTGAATTATATAAGACCCACAAAGGATTTTTGATATTGGAAGTTCATCTTTATTCTCTGGTTTGTTTATCTTTCCCCATATGGCTTGTATTCCCATTCTACTTGAATGTTTCATTAGGCTAATTGCATCACTTCTAGAATATGCACATTCAAGCAACATTTTAACTGATAATAGGTTATTCGATTCCATCTAATTATGCTCTGCTTTTAGCCAGGCATTGGATACAATGGGTTCCCACGTGGCTGTTCAGATGACAAGCTTCCCTGGGCGAAGGTTGGTACTGTTTGCTGAGAAATGTTCTTTGTTATCGTCAGCTCTATTCTAACTCATTCGCTACCATTTCAGAAATCTAAAAATGGAAATCCGTTGGAGACAAAGTATCCGTAAGTTATATTCTTCTCCAAAACATTTAATATATGCAAATTTTGTTTGTTGGCTACATAATGTCCTTTTTAAATGTGTAATTACCAATAACTATCTTAATTCAAGAAACAAGTTTTTCTCAATCTACATTTGTGACTACCTCATTCAAGCTTTCCGATTCTCGCAGTTATGTTTGTCATGCTGAAGTTAATGCCATCTTGAATACCAATCATGCATCTGCTGCTGGACAGGTTAGCTTGAGTCATGACCTGTGAACTATCCATCTACTGTCCTGACACCACTACTGCCAGCCCCCCCCCCCCCCCCCCCCCCNAGCTTCTTTTCTTTTCAATTCTATTGGAAATTATTTTATCTCCTGTAACTTGCGCAGTATTAACTCACAGAATGTCTTGTCCGTATTATGCAGAGGCTCTATGTTACAATGTTTCCTTGCAATGAATGCGCGAAGATTATCATTCAGGTGAATTAAGCGTGATCCTTTATGACTTTTACATATCTATAGCACCCCCAGCAACATCTTCTACTATGTTGATAAAATGGAAATTTGCCTCCGTCATTGGAAGTTTAAGCTTTTTCTGGATGTTCATTTCATAAATTCTGATCGAACATGTTCTTGCAAAGATTATGCGAGGGCAAAACAAATTGCTAGATTTCCATTAAGGGGAGGCTATTGAATGATTTGTTAAAGAATTTGCATATCACTTGCAAGGAAAACTGGGGGCGTCCGGATTTCACATATTTTACCTTGCAAATGGATATAAATACAGACTTTACGTAGGCGCATTTTGTCTCTTTTTCAAGATACAAAGAGTAGCTATAAAAGGATTAATAAGGATTGCAAAGTAAAAAAATAGCTATAACAAGAATCTTTTCGTATTTTCTGATATTGACTTCTGTGCACCGGAACTAGGATGTTTAATTAATTATGCATTTCTGGTTCTTGCACCTTCCCTTTTTGGCTTTCCCGTAATTTATACTTCACAAATGTCTGTATTTGCAGTCTGGTGTTTCAGAGGTCATTTATTTTGTGGAGAAGAGGTTGGACGGTTCTGACGCGGTGTATGTTGCTTCTCACAAACTTTTGTCAATGGCAGGCATAAAAGTAAGTCATTTTATTAGTGTCAATTTCTGAGAAATATTCTTTCCTCAACAGGCAACGCCTCCCCTATGGGAAAAAGATTTCTTTTCATGATTTATAATCTTTGGTAAAAAAGGGAGGCACCGTTTATTAGCTATTTTGATTTGGGAACTTCTACAAACCTTGATTTATAGGTAAGGAGGCATCAACCACAAATGAAAGAGATCTCGATCAAGTTTGAAGAGCTATAGACGGTCCTGATGACGCACGCTTCTCTAAGCCCTTTGTGTCTATGCAGCTCTTTCTCTCTTGATTAAATGATCGACTGGATTGATTGCATCTTAGTTAATGCTGCTGCTAAGATGGCTGAGGATTCTCAACTTACCTTGTAGGGTGTTTAACTCTTGAGTTGTGTGCCAATGTTTGTAACTGCTTCGTTGAAGCTGAAACTTCTTACTATTCCCTAAAGCACCTTCACTCGTTATTGTAAAGAAGCTGAGTTAACTTACCATTAAGCACTTTTATAGGTGCTTTAGTCCCTGAGTGAATTGACTTTATGTAGAGAAATAAGTACTGTAATACGTCGATCTGTATCCATTTTATTACAGTTTAAAACAGAAAAACATGCTTATGTAGAGATCCACTTGTAACAAGATTTTCCGATGTCTATGGATTGGTAGTTGGGACAATTCATTCCTTGCTAAGCCTGTGGCAAATAGAGCATCGGCCTTCATTTGGTAAAACCTGGAATCGATGGGCACATTTCAACTTATTCAATTAACAAAACATATGGGGATAAAAGAAAGAATACTTAAACATTGTTTAAGATGTCTTCATTAATTTAACACCTTCAGGGGTCCAAAATTGGTAGAAACGAGGTGGGGTGACAAACATTTGATTAGCCTTTTTAGTAATACAACGTTAACCCATCTCTGTAAGTAAGTTGTTGCAGTATAAGACTAGTTTGTCTTTTACATGTCTTCAATCTAGCCGCATGAATAGGAACAAACTCTCACTGTCCATTAATTTAGACAATCAGCATTAAGAGCATAAAAAAACTCAAAACCCCAAGAGTATCAAGCTTAATGGCCTCCGAAGCAAGGTGATTTTACATATCACACAATTTAGAGCAAGTTTTCCTTTTTCTCTTCAGCAAGAGTCTCTCTCTTTGTATTTCAGTAATCTAATCAGCGTTAAGGGCCTCAAGTTGCCTTCTGAGTTCTTCAAGGTCATCCGCAGGACCAACAGTCTCTGTAATAGCTGGTTTTGGGTATTCATCAGCTATTGGCAGCTCATGAACGATACCTTCAGGAAGGACACCTACAAGAAAAATAAATAATACATTCAGGTTAAAGTATAAATATTAAGTATGGTATGTTGAGATAATTTCAACCATTAGTTCTTTCTCTTTACATTTAGTTGTAACCTAAAATACGATGCATCGCACAAAGTATAATTTAGGAAGAAACTGATGCAGTAATATCTGAATATTCCCTTCTTCTAGTTGTCTTAACATAATTCCATGAACTAGTGATCAATTCCAATTACTTGTTTAAATGCCAAGTGACCTCCTAGAAGTCATTCTCTATTGTTTAAAGAATTGTTCTATGTTTATTGCTAAAAGCCAGAGCATTACACATATATGAACATTGATGTTTGACTTCCACCTTTATAAACAAGAGACCTACCCTAAAAAGCTAAACACGAGAAAGAGAGAGATTGTCCTAGTATGATCTGGCAGCATTGTTGCACAAAAATTCTATGCATTTTTTGGAATGTCTATACACAAAAGATAGGCAGTCCAATTTCAGTAGATGATGCAGTATTTGGTGGCACACATTATGTAGTGAACTCACATACAAAGTTTCAAGGGCTATCTTTTCAGCAAAGCTTTATTGATTTGTAAGTTTACTCTAAAGCTACACAAGGCCGCCCCTCTTACAGTATGTACGATTGTACTCATCTTTCCATGTGGCTGATATTGGACTCTAGAATAAAAAAAGATAGGCACACTTCCAAGATAAAATAATGTCCTATACATATATATAAAAAGCAAGATATAATTGATAAAGTAAGATTTTACTAATATGTAGTATCAAGAAATACTGCAGAAGAGAAAAACAACAGAGCAGTATCAATGCATCTTACTATATTAATGCAGGATACTTGCAGTTTAAGGCAGTTGGCATGCCTATCCAAATCAATAGCAGAACAAACTGTGTTTTCCTTTTCCCCTATTATCCTTTCAACTTTCATTCTCCTGTCTTAGCTCTTTTATCTTTGAACTAAACAAATTTCGTGTTTTTTCATTCTTAAGCTTGATGCTTCTCAGTCTTAGCATTTCAGATGTTTAGATGGAAGACTATGGATTTGACAAAGTAAAGGTTAGTCACAACATCTTTGGCTAAAGAAACTTTTGTACTTTGAGCAATATGGGCTTCATTTTTAAGTTATGAATTATGATCCATCGAAGAATGTTGAGTTAGCAGATAGCGAATGCACAGGCAAATTGAGGCTACAAAAGCAAAATATGTCTATCAGTGTGGACGAAAACCTGAATGTCTACTGACAGCTCCATCCACCTCATTGTCATCAACAACGCTGAAAGATCATAAGATAGCAACAAAACAATCAGTTGAACAACAGTAAGATCAACAATAGTTAGTAGAACCCATCACTCACATTAGACTCAACAAAGCTGTCCAAGTGTTTTTACCAATATGAGGTATGTTAGGAAGTAGTTGTTTCTAAGCTTACCTCGTGTTTTTTCTTTCTTTCTAAATTTGCATTAGTATCCAAACTTACCTTATGTTCCATTCATTATCTGCATGAACGGGGTTTTCCGGTGCTGATAACGCTTCTTTGTCTGCCTTTGCTTTAGCAGCAGCATCCCTAGTAGGTTTTGCAAGAATGTATTCCTTCTGCAGAGTAGTAGAAGACAAAATAAAATGTCAAACTGCAATTGAATATCAAATACATATGCCTCCTTGTTTGTAAGACCATGGCCACTATACCTGTCGTTCCAAACAAGCAGCATTTGAACACTGTGTGTTCGGCTTCATCTCCATTGTTGGAAAATAATCTTTGAGGGCATTGTACCCCTACAACAAGCAAAAAAGATCAAAACTGTTGAGCTGCACTTAATTTCTTTTTACACCTTGTCTTCCTTTTAGAGGAGGCAAGTCTACTCCTTTACCAATTTGAGAGACTGGAACTAAGAACTCGAGTATATACTGGTCTGCGGTATCCTCTGAATATATGATCAGCTATTTGTTAAGAAAGATGTATGGAAGGAGGGGATGATCGAGAAAGTCCTCCGTACTTCAAAGGCTTGAAGGAACTCAAGACAACATTTGGCTAAAAATATCCAAGAGAGAACTTAAGTGTGATTGACGTTCTCCCACATTTACGTGAAGCCTGAGGGGGGGGGGGGGGGGGGGGGGGGGGAGGGGGAGGAGAATGATTTCAAGCTTTACCAGATATGGTGACACCTGTCCGAACTTCAACAAGTATTTCAACGTGTTTTGAACTAAAAGTCCAGCAACAACTCCCTATCAAAGAAAGTCCAAATGTTAAATTACCAAATCATGTAACGAATTTATAATACATCTTTAATCAGAGCAATAGACAGGACTCTTAGCACGGTTGCTGGAAAAAAAGTTAATATTATTCTTCAAAAGTAAGTGGGAGCATAAACATGAGAAAAGCCGCCGAATTAACAGCAAATAGGGCTACAAGGAGAAAGAGAACAATTTAAAGATGAAACAAACATCAACCACAACTTCCATTGTTTCTTTCTTTTTACAATTGCCTTTCATTTAAAACAGTCTTTTTATATGTCGATCTTCAGGCAGAGAAATTAGAACTTGTCATGCATAAAATTAAAAAAGGGAGAACGGGAACAATGAAAAAATTGGGGGATGAAGGTTTTTCATACCATTGTAGTAGGTAGCGAGGCAGCACAAACTCCTTCACGCTTTAGGGTCCGTTCATCGATTCCAGATGCTACGACCTAAAAAGACAAGCATTCCATTACAGCAATTTACTTGGTTTCCTTGCAAGCAACATTAGTTGGAGTACATACAGAAAACTGAAATTTAGCAGAACAAAGTCATTTTCAGCTATAAGACAGCATTTTTAACTTTTAAGCCTAAGACTTAAGCTTAAGATTGTTACACAAATCAAGAGCCTCACTCCAAGTAAAGAATAGTGATCCTTAATTGAAGTCATTAGGGAAAACTTCAATAACTAAACATACCAGAGGAGGCACACATGCAAAGCAGGCACTTTCACCAGGAATCAGCAATTGTATGTGACCTGAGACAGCATCTTCAGATACACCTGTCACAAAGTTTCACGTGAATTCTAAATTATCCAAAATATATTTCCCTATCATTTGACAAAAAATTTTGGTTTGCTATATTGAAAATAAGAAGTTGCACATTAATTCCTTTA
The DNA here is from genome assembly GCA_005239505.1 of Nicotiana paniculata. Lineage (NCBI taxonomy): Eukaryota > Viridiplantae > Streptophyta > Magnoliopsida > Solanales > Solanaceae > Nicotiana > Nicotiana paniculata. The sequence goes on from ML304344.1 coordinate 15,782, forward strand.
GTGGAATCCATACAAGAAAATTATACAGATGACATCCAGATTCTTACAAATACAGATATGTATGCAAAACACATCGTAATAGAAGCTTGTAATATTATAAAGTCAGAACACATTTGTCGTGTGTTGACATAACTAACTATTTTTCAGTATTTTATGATATAAAGAGGCTATAGAAATTCAAATTTATTTGGCTAAAAGTTGCAGGGATACATTAAGAAAAGAAGCAAGGGAGAAAGATCGGTCTCCTCTTCCACTAAATTAAATGAGCTAAGTTTGTGCATCACCAAAGTTAAGTTTTTCACCAGTTCATTTACAGTTTCTTATACAGTGAGTATTTTAACATTGGAAAGTTTTCAAAGTATCTCTTTTATAAGAAGGCTATCTTATAGCTAAAAATGGATAGTGCTTGGCTACATAGAAGAGCTTAGTGACACATATGAAAGAAAGAAAAAAAAGAATATGAGATTTCTGTCACTTACCAGATTCCATCCATGTCTGGTTTAATTCATTGCAAGCCTGCATTAGATGAAGCACTTAGCAGGTAAATTTACCAAATAATGTATAAGCTAATGCCTAATAGCTAGAAAACTTGTTCTTATACAGATGAAAGAAGTTCTTGCAAAAAGAACCTATTTCAAAATACTTTCAAACAGAGGATATTAGAGGACACCAAACCATACTAGCTATTAATTAAATTTTAGGTAGCAGATATTTGTTCGTACCTGATTTACTACCATTCTTGCTTCATAGTTATCTACACAGCTCAAAACGAGGTCAACCCCACTGCCACTCTTAGTTGGGCGGAATGACTTATTTGTAAGACTTGACATAAATGTGTCAAAACCTTCCACCGTTGTGATATTCAACGTGTAGCTCTAAAAAACCAGTTAAAATAAGAATAAGGATTCTACGGAGAATATAAAGATAAGAATTTAAGGATGCAGGAACATATTCTTGAGTAAAACTGTAAAACTACATCAACAAAGAAATGTCACAAGCAACCCACTCTACCGTAATAATTTAACAGTTCAAACAGGACAAACTTTCAAAACACTTTTGGGATGGGCATCCACATTCACGCAGTATGTAAAAGGAGAAACAACGCAAAATCTTCAACTGGAAGGAACACAGGCCGGTAAGACATGCACTTGACATGGCCCAGAGAGGGAAAAAGAAAGGAAGGGGCCTAAAACTTAGAAGTACGACTTGTTAACTTCTTTCAATGCTTCAAATTTTTGATGCAGGATGGGTTCATCTTTTAATCCATAAATCTGGATCAATTATTTTCTAGCACAGTCCATTGAAGAAAAGCTTATATACATCCAGGTTCCAGGGACCAGTTCAGAAACATGAAGAAGTCAATACCACACTCACGACCTAAGCATTGTGAAATGATCACACTCACAACCTCTTTATACACTTAGCAGACCAGCAAGAGGCATTATTGTCAACTGACATAAAACAGAACTGATGCGTAAACTAATAGATATATAGGAAAAAGAATATTGAAAGGGAGTTGGATACGAGACAGAATTCTAAGCACCCTAGTTTCTTTGGACCTCACCTCAAATGAAGGAAAAATTAGTTCAAAACAGAGCAGAACATTTAAGAGTAATTGTCGAGGTTCTACACTAAATTAACAGTTAATTATCACAAAAGAGCACTTTTTTTTCCAACCATATTTTAAAGAATGGAGTGGAAAGAAGAAACAATTACTATAAATTTATTTAATTTCTGATTATGGTGAAAAAGCACCCAATTAAATTTCCTTTATGACAAAGCCCTTAGTAGCAAAGTGCAAACAATCCTACCTCAAGCACAACATCAGGATTTATCTCTGAAAGAGTTTGTACAGCTGCATCTGTCTTTGTCATACCAACCTGAAAGTGACATTAGAATTGTATGATAAAATGTCAGAGGATTGTTCCTTATAGCTGAAACAGGGGATACTGGCTTATTATGTTAGGAAAATGTAAAAACTCTTTGGCACAACAAAACATTCTAACATAGAAATGTAATCGCCATTAGCTACTAGATATGTACACAAGGGGAAATGGAATGAGAATATTTTCTAGAAACACCTGCTCTGGGCGAAAAAATAGCCTATTCATATTAGCTAACTCCACTTTGTCATAATCATACAACAAAAGACGACCTATGCCACACCTTGTCAGCATCTCAGCAGCAACACTGCCAACACCACCTATGCCCTGTCATGAAGAAATTGCAAAATATGAGCATTTAAATATTGAAGACTAGCATATGCATTCTACACGAGTCTAAAGTAAAACATCGAAGACTCAAATACATAAAGTTCAGTCTAAATAATTATTCTGATAGCTTAATCGACATACTAAGATTTTGCAGTTCCTAAGCCCTTTTAGGCACCAACATATGGACCGGTAAAATAAATCCCACAGATAGCTTAAGAAAGTCCAGAAGCTTAATACTTAGATTGGCGTCACTATAGCAGATGTATGATGAAATTAAAGACGATTTTTTTATAAGTAAAAAAAGACGCTATCTTAAGTGTAAACTGTAAAGCACAAAAATCATGACATATTATTTTACATCTTAGACCTTGACTGGAAACACTAAGCAAGATGAATCTCACGTTCATACCATAGCCAGAAGTCATGACACATGCAGAATAATATTGGAAAGTAAAAATGCAGTTTTATAACAAAACAAATACACAATTAACACAATGAAAGGAGATAAAGTACAGACAACTATGGCAACTGAGAATTCTCGTATCCTTTCATAATTCTCCACAATACCCATCCTTTGAAGTGCCATAAGCCTACTATATGGATTGCTGTCAACAACCTCAGCACTCATGTCCTGCCACCATCACAATCATATAATTATTAGACTAAAGTTCTTGCTTAATTCCGATGACAATATGGCATGAAAGACCATGTACACTAACCTTGACTTTTGACCGGCGAGTAGGTCCTGAATTCTCAAGGATAGCGATGTTTTCAGCATGCAAATGCATCTAGAAATAGGACCAAAGAGAGAATAGTATATATCAAAATCTCATGACTGGACATAAGAAAAAAAAGATTGAAGGTTAATGACATTTAAAAGATATGGTGAATAGTTGATACTTTTAATCTACAGTAAATTTTTAAAGTTCCATTGTTGGCAAAGTAAGACAAAATGGAACTGAAAGACCAATATCCTGCCCAATTATATTTCTTCTTTAAATAACAATGTTCAATTTTGAGGATATCCAAAGGGCAAATAGTTGCATTTCACATTAAGCATATGAAGTAAACCTGGAGAATTCCTATATAACATAAGAGATAAACCAAAGCCACATTTTCCTTCGGAATAAGATATAGAGGAGGCTAGAACTTGAATGCATTTATAATTTTTTTTAATACAAATTGCGGTTCTGCATTCTGGGAGGATGAAATTGCAATGTTTAATGCAGGAATTTGGTGACTAATCTGAAACACAGGCAAACACTACAATTGCATGTAATTCTGATAAACCGCCAATTTAATGCATCAAAACAGACATATTTCCATTAACTCCTGAACGAAGAGGGTGATAAGGACATTGTGCTGGGCGACTTGGAGCACTCCGAGATGCGCCGGAATTTTGGGTATTGTAGGCGCATAAGAGTAGAGGAGGTCGAGGGGGCTATGCGTAAGATGCACAGGGGTAGAGCTACCGGGCCGGATGAAATACCCGTGGAATTTTGAAAGAATGCAGGTAGGGCAGGTTTGGAGTGACTCACTAGGCTGTTCAACGTCATTTTTAGGACGAAGAAGATGCCCAATGATTGGAGGTGGAGTACGATGATTCCTCAGTATAAAAACAAGGGCGATATCTGAAGTTGCAATAATTATAGGGGGATTAAGCTGCTAAGCCATACTATGAAAGTTTGGGAGGGTGGTTGAAGTGAGGGTGAGGACCAATGTGTACACTTCTGAGAACCAGTTCGGTTTCATGCCGGGACGTTCGACTATGGAAGCCATTCATATTGTGAGGAGATTAGTGGAGCGACACAGAGAAATGAAGAAGGACTTGCACATGGTGTTCATTGACCTAGACAAAGCATATGATAAAGTCCCGAGAGAGGTGCTCTGGCGATGCTTGGAGGCTAAAGGGGTCCAGTAGCCAACATTAGAGTGATTAAGGGCATGTATGATGAAGCTAAGACTCGAGTTAGAGCAGCGGGAGGAGACTCAGAACACTTTCCGGTTATGATGGGGTTGCACCAGGGATCAGGTCTTAGTCCATTCCTATTTTTCTTGGCAATGGACACATTGACGAGACACATTCACGATGAGGTGCCGTGGTGTATGTTATTTGCTGATGACATAGTTTTAGTGACAAGACGCGGAGTGGTGTTAACGAGAGGCCGGAGGTTTGAGGCAGATCCTAGAGTCCAAGGGTTTCAAGTTAAGCAGGACCAAGACGGAGTACATAGAGTGCAAATTCAGCAACGGTACCCAGGAAGGGGATATGGAGGTGAGGCTTGATACGCAAGCCATCCCCAAGAGCGGTAGTTTCAAGTATCTTGGATCTATAATACAAGGTAACGGGGAGGTTGATGAAGATGTCACGCATCGTATCGTAGTAGGGTGGATGAAGTGGAGGCTCGCTTTCGCTGTCTTGAGTGATAAGAATGTGCCGCTGAGACTTAAAGGTAAGTTCTACAAGGTTGTAGTTAGACTGACTATGTTGTATGGAGCAGAGTATTGGCCGGTCAAGAACTCTCATACCCAGAAGCTAAAAGTAGCTGAGATGAGGATGTTGAGATGGATATGTGGGCATATCCGGTTGGATAAGATTAGGAATGAAATTATTCGGGAAAAGGTGGGAGTGACTCATGTGGAGTATAAGATGCAGGAGGCGATTGAGATGGTTCGGGCATGTTAAGAGGAGAAGTATTGAAGTCCCAATTAGAAAGTGTGAGCGCTTAGCCTCGATGGGCAGCATGAGGGGTAGAGGTAAGCCTAAGAAGTCTTGGGGAGGGGTTATTAGGCGGGACATGGCGCAGCTGAAGCTGACTAAGGACATGACCCTAGATAGGAGGGTGTGGAAGATAAAGATTAGGGTAGAAGGTTAGTAGGTAGTCGAGTGTTTCTCTTTGTCTTACTCAGTTCGCTAGCATTAGTGTTAGTAAGTTATCTTTTATTATAGATGGCTATTATTACCTAGAGTTTGACTGCATTCTTGGATTCACTCTTATTTCATCTTGCTGTTATTCCTACTTATTGCAATTACCTTTTCTTTTTCAGTCGCTCTCTAACTGAGGGTCTATTGGAAACAACCTCTCTGTCCTTCCCTAGGAAGGGGTTAAGGCTGCCTACATCTTTACCCTCCTCAGACCCCACTCATTGGAAACTACTGGATTTTTTGTTGTTGTTGTTGTAAAAGAATAACTGAGCGAGTCATAGTTGACCCAGACAGACAACTATACAAAATCTAAACTATGAATGTTAACAGTAGATCCAGATGATTTGACCTAACATTGGTGTTTAAGCATTGACTATTGAAGAATTTGTGACGCCGTGGAACTGAGGCTATTTTGATGGTAAAAAAAAAAAAAACACTTCAACGCTTAATTAACAGATCATAGACGCAGATTTCATGTATAGGAGAAATGTTTGTTCTCAAAAGGTAATGTACATGGATATGTGAAAGTACCTTGTCGATTAGAGCAAGATGGGAAGGATCTGAGAGCGATTTCTTAAGAGATTGGAGATCATTCAACAATTCTTTGAGCTCCACCTCCATGATTTTCACCGATTTGACGAGTAGCGTTTGCTGTTTTTGTAAGCGAATCTGTGAATATTATTGTAATCTTAATCAAATTTAGCCGTAACTGCTAAACCTGCTCAAAGACAATAGCTACTGTCAGTCCTCACGGTTACGGATGTCACGTCATATATATCCCAATTCGATCATATCGAATTTCCTATCTTTCTTCGGAAAGGAAATCAAAGCTTTTCTGTTTTATTTATTTCCTCTCAACTTTTAAAAGAAAAGAGTAATTACACATTCCTCCATTTATGTTATTGACTTGTTACACACAACTCAAACTTTAGTTTCAGATATACACAAAGCTCTACTTTCATTATTTATATTGTAAATCTAGTTGGATAACTCTAGAGTAATAATAAAGTTGTCTTTTGAGCTGGATAATTAAAAATTATCATGTCCAATTCTCTCGGAGATGAATCTATAAGAATTCACGTACCCTAATAACACAAAAATCTAACTTGAATGATCCGTGAATGCGATATGTTTTGTGCATCGGATTGCTTTTTATTGTAAATCCAAAACTCTAATGTGTTAATTTAATTCAAATTTTCTTTATTTTGTGTAATAATATTATTTTATTTTACAGCTAAATGGTTATCTAGATTAAATGTATATATATACATACCTGAGAATGAAACTCACGTGGGAATGATAGCTGATGAGATGTTACAAAATAATAAGGAAAGAAAATAAATATAGAAAGAGGACTATTGAAAGTCTTTTTCTCAATGATGTAATACAATCGGATAGGAAAACCTCCTACACAGGAGAAGAAAAACTTTGTTGAATATGATCAGCAATGGACATTAACATTCATGTAAATATCTATTTTGTAAATTTTCATTATAAATTCTTCGGTTTACCGTGTTTCACGTGCACTATACTTTGGACCACTGTCAGTTGCAGTGCTAGAAGCAGTACATCTTATCGCTTATTAGCATAGGCATACGCGGTGCACAAGCTAGCTTTCGCTCATATCATATATTTTATTAGTGATCAGCGAACCCGTTTGGATTAGCTGATGTTAAATAGCTGAAAAACATTTTTAAATGTTGAAATTGATTTTTTGAATAAGCATTTATGTGTATGGATAGACATGCTGAAAATATGATAATAAGCAGTTAATGTGTTTGTTAGAAAAATATTGATAAGTTGTTCTTTTGTTAAAACGACTAAAATATCTTTTAAAACTTCAAAAAAATTATAAATTAAAAATTTTCTTTGTAAAAGAAAATGATGAACAACGAATATGGAATGAAAAGAAACTTAGAAAATTTAAGTTTTTCTTTTGTTAAAATGATTAAAATAACTTTAAAAACTATTATAAATTTAAAAAAAAATTTATAAGGAAAATGATGAACAACGAATATGGAATGAGAAAATTTGTTTTGGGAAAAATATTTTGTGAATTAAAAAATATTATTAAAGATAAACTAGCAAAAACTTAAAGTTGGAGGTGAACAACTTACGACTCATGGCTGATTTTAGCTTATAAGCACTATGAGTATTTACCAAACGCGTAGATAAGCCAAAAGGTTCTTATAAGCCAGTTTGACCAGCTTATAAGCTTAGTCAAACACCCTCTTAGCCTCGTACAAATAAAAGGACGAATAATTACATGCATGAGGCAAGAAAAACTTATGTCACCTTTGCCTTCGGGAGGCATGTTGGTGTGTCAGTTACAACAAATTTGCCCCCAAGGGGCTGAAGGGGTTGTATTTTGAAGTTATGGGATGCAGGAATTGAGTGCTATAATCAGTTCTAACAGTATCACTGTTATTTTAATGATCTTTCCAATTTTTTATAATGTTGAGCAGGTAACAAGAACTCTCAATAGGATCAGAACCAGAGATGCAAAGACAACTGAATTCAATTTTGTGAAACTGAAAATCCAATGTTACAAACATGGAAAAAATGACAGAGAAGAAAAGGATCAGGGAGCCATCTCAAGGTTGGGCAGCTTCCAAGAGTTTCTCATATACTTGTCTAGCTGTCAAATCCTCTACCTGATACAGTGAAAAAAAAATTAAACAAGAAAGTTGACTGAGAAATAACAATAGTAAGTAATCTGCAGTCCTCAACAAGGATATTTAATCAATTTTAAGCGTTTTCAGAGTGCAAAAATAGTGAATGAAAAGCTTTCCACTGATGTTGGCAGGTTCGGTGGAAATCCTTGGCAGGAGAATACACCACCAAGCAACTTCCTTAAATTTTCCTGTTTGTGGGCTTCAATTTGAGACATTTTTTCTAATTGAGTAAATAGTATAAGTGCGCTAATGGGGAAACCACACTGCTAAAATTAGAAGTGTCAATTTTTACTCACTACAAGAAGCTTTGATTTGCTATTCCACCCTCTTTGGAGAGTCATCTGAGATAGTTTCAGACCCAGTACCTGTGTCAACAGAAATCCTAGTGGTTCAGCGAATCAACCAACAAAGTATCTAAATTATGTGCTCAAATTTAATAGTATTTCCAAGAGGCAAAAAGAGTGTTCAGCATACTCGGCCCATGAATTCCATAAGTTCATTGTTAGCTTCTCCACGAGCTGCAGGTGCGGATACAGTGACCCGAACATCATCTGCATTTACTCCTACAACAACAATATAAATGTAAAATGAGATTCTCCCAAAGATATTAGAAGTGTCACTTTTGCTGAGTAAGTTGATTAACTTAGTGCATTCTTAAGACAAAAAGAGCGAATCTCCGAGTCACATCAAAAAGTCTCTTTCCTCAAAGAACATATCATTGTCCAGTACTCGTCTGACAAAACAGGCAGCTAAGATATGCTATTATTATTAAACTGTTTTCTTTTTCATAAATGACCATTCTTACAATATTGGGTTAAACCCAGACAAAAAGTTCTAGCCTGCCAGCACCGAGGGGGCAGGTCCATATGAAAGTTTAGAGTTTGGATAGTTGAGACATCAACATACAGGCCAAACAGCTGATTTAATACTACAAACACTAAATTCAACTTCTACAATTAACAGAAGAGTAGGAAATCGTTATTACAGGTACTTGATGAAAAGACTGTAGTGGAGTAATTGTAAGACTTTTTGCTGTAATTTTTCAGTACCTCCTTCATACTTGGTTGAATAGATTAACCTTACTTTATCTTAAAAAATTAAAGGTACTAATTATATATGAAGCATTGTTCAGTTGACAAATTATTTCGCAACTATAAAGGAATTGAAGCAAATGAGAGTTTCCAAGTCTAACTTTTAAAAACGATTGAAAGATTGTTTACTTGTAATTGCTGAGCGTTGGGCACGGTCCTCGACTTCTATTGCCACTTGCACAAGGCCACCTTCTAACTGAGAAATGCAGGGTGGTACAGGAGCATCCTAAAATCAACAAGAAAATTTAATCCCTAAAGGTATATCCATATACCTGTATCTGGAAGATAAAATAAAGCATAAGATTTTACATGATCTTACAACACAAGCGACATAGAATACAGGAAGATTACACAGCTAATGCAGAAAATATATTTCAGCAAGCAGAGAACAATCAATTTAAACGGCTTGCTGCAATACAGAGAATATGTAGGCAAAACTATGCATACTGCAGCCAGGAAGTGAATAATGGTAAAATCCACAATGCATTATTACCTGTGGATTTGTCTCAGCCGCAATAGTACTAAGTGCACCATCAACAACATATATGAAGGAGGCAGTCTCCAGATCTTCTTCTGACCGGTAGCAGACAAACAGGCCACAACCCTTACAGGACATCCGAAACTGCTTCTCCAGTTTCCCTTCACCACTTTTAATCAAAAGCGGAGAGTTTCAAAACGATTTTATGTGTAAAAACTGTTACCCTTATCAGTCATAAATAACAAAGTTCTTTTCCAGTGAAGAAAGAGACATAAGCTAAACATCTCTTAGTTAATAATGGATAGACATCGCATAAAGGAGCCGTCATAAAGGGCCAATCCACAATGTACATCGGAGAGACAGAAAGTAATTTAATCCTGGTTATGTTGAGCTTATCTTGACATTTGACTGTGTCTTGTTCACCATTTTTTCGAATCCCTAATGGTAATAATGTGTTAGTCTACACATTCTCCATGTACATGCTGTATAGCTACTCCAATAACTCAGATAGACATACTTTCAACACTTTCAATGATGTCATTCCACTATAGCTCAAGTTCATTACTGCTGGATTATATCAGCTTCTCTTTAACTCTTAGCATCTAACAGCACTTTCCCTTTACAATGTATTGTATTTCAAATAGAAATATCTTGTTATCTTGAGACAGCAGCTAATTGTATGTACTCATAAGGGAAGTAAATCAATAGACTAAAGATTACAAGAGCAGAAAAATTACCGCTTTAGAAGAACTTTCCCTGCATCATCTACACTCAGTCTTGCAAGATACTTTTCTTTATCCAATACATATGCTTTGTCGGTTTTCCTTTTTGGCATTTTCTGCAATTGATTATCTACAAGCATACTTTAGCAAGAAGAATGCCCTGTAATTGGCAGTAACGCCATGATAAAAATAACAATAATTTCTCTCTTGTTCTTTGGATAATCATACGGGGATTTTTCTCCAATATGCCAAGAACAAGAAAGGTTATGCAGCACCTAATCACATCTAATCCGTGCACAATCAGCCAAAGAGTATAGTTCACTGGAAAATAATAGAAATTTTCAAGTTCGATGTAGCAAGTATCAAATTCATCATAGAACAGAAGAGGCAACCAAATATTTACTACTGTAACACAATGACTCAATGGTTCAAACCCTGCAGCAAACAAAAGCCTGGTATTTCATTGGAAAACAGTAGAGGGCCCAAGCCATTATCCATCGATTTGGTTGGCCAGGGCATAACTGACTCAGCAAAACTTTTCAGCTTAAGCTTAATTCAACTGGTCCTCCATTGCCATTTCCATAAACACAAAACATCCTACCTGGACCATAGAATCTAGAAAGAAGCTCAAAAAAAAAAAGTTGAAGGGGAAATTTAGGGAGTCAAGTAAATTTGTTTACTACTAGATTTTTCAGTAACTTCTTTTAAATACTTGCAACAACAAAAAATTGTGACTCTAAATTGAAAATTAAAAAAATTATAAGAAAACAATATCCTAATTCACGCTCTTTTTTTTTTAACAGTGTAAATTCCGTTTATAAAAGAGAGGAAGAGGGAGGAGTGCGAACCGGAGATGAGGACGTGAGAACTGCAGTGTTTGCAGTAATAGACAAAGAGATCGGAGTTTTGACCGTCGGTAACTGCGTCCTCGCTCGAGTATGTGTGCGTTGTCCTCTTCGGCATCTTTCCCCAAGTACCCACACTGACGGAGAAGATGAAATAGTTTCTTTTTTCTCTCTTTCGTTTTTCTTTCAGCTCCTTGTATTCCATGTGAATTCTACTTTTGCCTTTCTATTTAGACGGTTCGTCAGAATTGCACAGTTTGCCACTAATTAAAGATGTCTTTACTCTTTAGGCACTGTTTAAAATATATTTACTTTTTAGTCGGTGTATAACAAAATTTTTACCCGGCCGAACGAAAATACCCTATTGCTAGACATGAGTGCTGTGTAAATATTAAGAATATGGTGTCCTTAACTTCATGAATGCTGTGTAAATACTAAGGACAAAGTGTCCTATATTTACACCTTGTTGAACTTTAGAACATCATGTCCTTAACATCATATGTGCAGTGTAAATGTTAAGGACATGGCGTTCTTTAACTTCATGTGTGCAGTGTAAATGTTAAGGACATAATGCCCTTAGCTTGTATTTTCACATCCTGTTGTTAAACTTTAGGGTCTCATGTCTTTAACTTCATATGTGCAGTGTAAATGTTAAGGGCATTGTGTCCTTAACTTCATGTGTTCAGTGTAAATGTTAAGGACATAGTGTCTAACTTTATGAATGTTGTGTAAATATTAAGGACACGGTGTCCTTTATTTCATGAATGTTGTATAAATATTAAGAACAAAGTGTCATGTATTTGCACCTACCGTTGTTAAACTTTAGGACATCATGTCCTTAACTTCATCTGTGCAGTATAAATGTTTAGGACATGGCGTCCTTAACTTCATGTGTGCAGTTTAAATGTTAAGGACACGATGTCCTTAATATTTACACAACACTCATTAAAAAAGGGTAAAAATATCTTTTCATATTAATTTTAATAGAGTAGTGACTATTTTTGCTCAACATTAAAAATACTGGATAAAAACTGAAATATCATATTAAAAAGTGACTATCCCACGCCATTTTACCTTCACGCGTAAAAACTCAAAGAAAAGGGAAAGAATGCTCTTGGATATAAATTTCTAAAAGGATCCTCTCACACGTAGCCAATTGAATTTACTGTTTATTTTTTTTAACCGGTATATATAAATAATGCATTGAGTATAAATTATTATAAGCACATTATACATAAATTATACACATTGTATATTTGTCAACTATTTTTAATTTGACCGATCGGATAGCAACTATTTAGGTTAATTCTTCTCTAAAAAAGATAGATCATTTGATTGGTGCATCTCATCTCATCACATAATATGAACCGCAATCTAGTGCACTAAAGGATCATTTGCCTCTTTTTATTGGAAAATAGTGCAGGCATGAAATTATACATTCTTAACACAAGGTACTCTGCACACTGCTACTATAACTTTTGATTACCATTTCTTTCTTCTTATTTGATTTGAGACATATGTAGGACAAAACATGTGTTAACAATACCTGAATTTGAACGCCTATTTAAGGACTGGGGAAACCCCAAGCTGAGGAGAAAGGAAAACGAAAGCATATTGAACATTACACCTTTCTCTCGTAGTTTGTAAAATTTGATTCGATATTATGATTTACTTCTCCCTCTGTTTTCGTGCTTTTGGTCCAAGCACCTAACTGCTACCAAACTTCACGAAGGATTTTCATTTGACAGGTAGAGCAAGGATATAACAATGAATTCTTTCGAGTATTGAGATTCTAGAATTCATGTAAATGCGAGAATCATGAGAACTTTATTTCAAAAGATATCCATATAAAAGCTATACATCTCTTTTTATTTTGAGATGTTTCAGAATAATTGACACCACTAAAAGATATATTTTTCAAGTATTTTAACCTATTGAATTACAGATTAAACTTTGGTGGTTTCAGTCGAAGCTATTGATCAAATATTTATTGACTACAACTAATATAACATCTTATACTCCTCCTCAGTCAAACATCATTGTGTTACACTTGCCAGGTTCAAGTGCTACGAATGTCGAGGCTAAAAAGTCAAACTTGTACCAAGTAACACTTGCGTTCACAAGGGCGGAAATTGCTTCTGCAAAGAGCAGTTTTTAGTTGGTATGGCCGACAGCCGTAACAGTAAACACATACTATTCAACCTTTTCTTGAAACTAACAATTCTCGCCTTCCAAATCCATTTTTTTTTTTTAAATAAGAGAAGCGTCCAAAGCAGTTTGAGGCACCTCGACTAATTCCACCCGATTACTTGCTACCTCCCACCAGCACAAGAATAACAGTCTCCATTGAAATTTGAACCTGAATCGACCCACACTAGAATTCGGCCATCAGGGTATATCAAAAATGAAAAAAAGCAAGACGCACTGAAGTCAGTCAGTAACAACTGAAAACTCAGTCAAAAGGTTAGCTAGAGTCAGAATCAAGATTACCAGAAGATCATTGCATTTGGAACCAAACTAATAAGCGTCTCCACCCACCTCATTCCCTTCCTCAATAATCCGAAAAAGAAGCAAAATGTAACTGCAATTACCAATCATTAACTAGCAATGTGCCTTTCGTGATGAATCTCATTTCTAGTCTCCTCCAATATTAACAAGGGCCCCAAAAAAATATTAACGACACCTTGCATAATGCAGAAGATACCTAAATGCACCTCATACCCTGAACCTGAAACAAGAAAATAATCTAGCCTTGCCACTGAAGGAATAAGGGCACCATTCAAGATATTTTAAAGCTACAATAACACCTTCCTTTATCTCTCTGATGTATTTCTATGCAGATACAAAACATGAACATAATCTAGAAAGCATAAAAAGATCCTCTTATCAAGCACATAATGCAACACATGCCAAAAATTTTCAAAACTTAAAATATAACGTACTTGCAGCAAGTGTATGCAGCTCAAGTTAGAAAATAAGTGATCCTGTGTTAGGGTCATCCCATAGATATAATTCTACTACTGTTGCATGGTCTATCATTCCAGTAAGACATCAGACAATGCAATTTGAATTCTGAGCTCAGTTAGGTGGATAAAATATTCATTATCAAGATTCAGGGAGAAAAGAAAAAGCAGTTATTGCATTCGAAGCTAAGAAATGCCTACAGCCACCAGCATTGCTATAAAACGAAGATCTAATACCAACTAGAGCTGAGACAACTCGAAGTTTTACCAAGTCCCAACAGTAAACACGCCAAAGCAAAATCCTAGATATTACTCATCAAGAGATCATTCGATGTCAAACTAGAAGTGTGATTCGGAAGTGTCAAAAAACATTGACTCGTCGAATGACACGATACTTCTCCTTTGAAGTTTGAAGGTAGATTGACATTATGAACAAAGTCTTGGATGGCATTCCACCATCTCTAATGTCATTAATTCCCAATCCATTAGAAGTGGAAGAACAATTGAATAACCTCAAGAATGATTTCTTTGTCGGAAGGAAGGAAACAAAAGATGAGATGGACTACAGTGAAAAAAAATAAAAAGAGATGGTGGCATGGGGAAGGAAACAATGAAAAGAAGAAAATTCATCTTATGCCAAAGTGATTGATTAGAAAATGGTGGGGTGTAGTCCTTAATGAGGAATTATAAAGAGTGTAAAATTGACAATATGACTGAACTTCAAAAAAGATCAAAATGGGTTAAGATATCAAGTGGTGCCAGATTCAATGAAATGGAGGTAACTTAAGTATGGAGCATAAGCCTTGGTGGGCAAAGTCACGCGATACATGTGTTGGCTGGAGGTAGCAGTTACCCCGTGGAATATTCGAGGTGTGTGCAAGATTGTCTGGACAACACTGCCATTCCAAAAGAAAGAAAAAGATGGAGAGTACTCTGTAGAATCTGGCCATAAATTGTTGGCCACATAACGCATCCAATACAGTGGCCCGGGAGAATAATCTGAAATATGGAGGCCACTAACCCAAAAAAAAAGAAGAAGGAAGAAGCTAGTTTGTTGTTGGTGTGCCGCCCATAAGGTCTATTCAACATACTAATCCCCAGAAACAAGCATGGTTATTTGCATAGGTGTTACATTTAGCAAAAATTAGTGAAGAGATGAATCATCTACTTCACACTGTCAGGTGAAGAAGAAGAATTGTTCTGTTTGTATGGCTTAAGATAGGTGATACCACGGACAGTCAAGGAACTGCTTTGGAGCTGGCAAGAAGACGAAAGGGAAAGAAGACAGTAGACGTAATTTTTTTTTTTTTTTTAAATTAAGGAAGACAGTGAACTTCAAGTATACAGTTCCAGCTTGTGTTTTTGAATAATCTGGTTCATGAGAAAGCAGAGGTAATTCGATGCAAATCAGATAGACCACACAAACTTTTTGATACAGTAAAAACCCCCGCCCACGAGTCAACATTGGCTTTTTCTCCGGATGTAATGATTTAAATTCACGCTATGTCCTCAGGTCTTTGGATGTTTAAATGGTAAGGGTACCTGAGTTTTTCCTGTGTGCACTTCTAAAGCGTCGTTGGCGTTTTCAGTTGGAATAAAGTTTCTTTCTGACTTATCAAAAGGGGGAAAATACTGCTGATATGGAGTGGACATAAAGCATCACAATGGGCAACCAAGATATAATTATGATAGAGCTGACTCGTAGAAGAAAGTGATAACCACAAATATTAACTGACGCGCTATAGTACTATACCAGTGATTACTCCAAATAGTGGCAAGTCCTTACTGTGAGATCTCTCTTGGTTGGACGTGAAACCAAAAAATTCTGAAATTCCAAACTAGAATGCAGATTTAGGAAAGCGCATAGTGAAATCAAAGTGCAATTGGAGCTTCAGTTAATATGAGAAGTTCAGAGCAGCAAGAGAGAATCAATAACCTATGGGAAGTTAAAAAGCAATCCCTTAGTCAAACAAGATTATAATGTTCAAGGAAAATCGACATACCGACCTAACACAACCAAGGGTGTGACTTACGGTCAATGAAGTGGGATGAAACCTTGGAGACCAAGATTCAAATCCCAATAGAGAAAAAAAATGTTAGGTGATTTCTTCCAATTTGTCTAAACCTTGGTGAGGAGAATTCCCAATACCTGTGCTCGTGGGAAGTAGCAAGTACTCCGATGGAAGGACACCACAAATTATCATCTAAGAAAATAGCAGCATAGCAGACATTTGCGAAGCCTAAAATATTTTACTCGCTACTGGGAATTCCTGATTTGCTATCTATCGAAGCCTACTTTGGTAGGCTTGCAGTGAAGTTTGCCTTGTGTGACTTATCACAAGAAAACAAAAGCAAAGAACAAAGGAAGGGGCAAAAACTTGGATCAATGTAACTAGACATAACTCATAGCAGGTAAGATAATAAGATTTGGAATTATGTATCCTCCTACAGTATCTGCTTAGTTGACAGCCAAATGATTCATTGGGAAAGAGAAAAGAGATAAATAGAAGGAAAAGATAGCACAATGCAAATTCATGCACAAATACTGTGAGAGGCCTTTAGATATCCCCATAGCTTCACATACTCAACAACAACAATAACAAAAAAAAACCCAAAACTGAGGTCTTGGGGAGAGTAGTTTAGTGTGTACCTTGAGAAGGTAGAGATGCCTAGTCACATACTAATACTGGATAATATAGGCATTACTCACAAGCAGCAACTTCAAATAGGACCATATAACGAAACGCCACTTATAACAGATAAGAAAGTGTGTAAAAATAAGAAAGTGAGTTAAAAGATATACACACACCCAAAACACTGGAACTGTTTCATTTGGGAGTAAAAGGAAAGCAGCTCCAAACGAATACTATTTTCTGTATTTTCCTTTTAAACAAGAACACAAAATAACATCTCCAGATACAAAGTCACTTTGCGTCCTTGGGATACAACAAGTCAGCAGTAAATTGCAAACCATAAGCAGGACAAGGAAACTATAATGATTAGCTTACCAAGTATCCTATCCATATGATGAAATTATGGTCTGAAGAGCTCAATCATAGACCATTGTATCACCAGATCTCACATATAATACATATACATCTCACAGAGTTATTACAGTAGGTGAACAAGAGTATAGCCAGTCTCATTGAAATTGCTTTTAACACATTCAGGCCAACAAAGAAACAGAACATCTGCAGCCTATACTCTAGACATGCTAGTCCTTAGAAAGTAGGCATACCTGTCTCCAAAGACCTGCACTCTAAGTGCCTTTTCTTTTCATATGGTGCAAAACAAGAGGTGTTCCTTCAAATAGATCCAACAAGTAACCCTCTAAGTCCTCTAAAGTATACTTTATGTACTTCCCAGCATTTCTTCCACTCTCTAAATGACCCCCAAACCTCCCCAAAAAAGACCGATATGCAGGTAGCACTTTTTCAGAAATAGAAATCCTCAGCTCTTCGCGCAGTTGTGCATCTGGGACCTTCCAACCCGTTTGGATTCTATAAATTTCTTCAAAACATACGTTGAAGTTCTTAAACCTCTCCTTGAGGACTGTCTTTGAGGCATTGCTTGAGCTTCCACCAAGCCCTTCATCCTTCAAACAAGATAGAACCTTGCTCCATGAAGCTCTAAGATAACCTGTAGCATGTTGTCGAATTTGACCCCTTCGCTTTCTGACCCACTGATCACCTAAAAGTTTTTGAAGCTCGGAATCTTTCACTTTCTGAACTATGTAATGTACATTATTCATCAAAAATATATATTGCATTCCACTATCTTCATACATTCTCGACTTCCCTTCAAGATTAGCTTCCAAAGACTTGATCAGTAACATCAACCGCCTCGCAAGAGGTGGGACATTCTCAAACTCCAAATTATCACCATTATCAATCCGGGAACTGTCAGGTTCACATTCACTCTCAACCTTCTCTAAACGTCCATTCAATGTATCACTATAATCAACCAACAACTTCACATAATTCATAACATAACGAGTCAATGGGTGGATTTCACCTCCTTGTGTTGGTTTCTTTGAAGCCTCCCGCTGAACTGCATTCTCAAACTCCACAAACGTCCCAATAGCTGCTTCTCCTAGGCCATCTAACACCCCTTTCGCCTCACTACACACCATTTCACCAGATTCATCGTTAAAAAGCAAGTCTATGTCAGACAAAACATCTGCGAGGGCATCATACATATCCAGAATCCTAAACAACTTCTCAGACGACCTTCGCCCTATCGCCACAGCTTCTCCAAAATTCAAGAGCTGCATCACACAGCCCTTTGCAGTTTCCATAAAGCACACTTCTTTAATCAACTCTGAGCCTACAAAAATCTGTTCACACAAGCTCTTTTCAGCAGATAAAAGGATTCTCACCAGAACTTTTACAGCATAAATCCATTTCTTCATTTTCTCGTCCAGCGACTGCCATTCAATCCTATGTACCTCCTCAATGCTCAGTTTCTCAATGCCAAGAATTGCTAAACACTCATCAAGCACCTCTCTACGAACACTAGAGTATACTTGACAACATTCCTTTTCATATCCCGATCGAATCATACGGTTAGCAATCTCTCTCAGATCAATAATAGCATCCGGATATACCAAATCGAGGGAGAATTCATCTCCTCCAAGGCTCTTCCCTTTGACATGATTGTACCTTCCACTGCTAACATCCTCCTGATCCTCGGATAAAGTACCGGTTTCAAAATCAGGGATTTCGACAGCAGATGAAGAGATGGAACAGCGGCGAATGAACGAGGACTCATGGAGGCGGCCAGCATCGAAGGGAACCGTATTGCCAATGAGAATATGGCGAAACTCATCTTCTAAATGAGCCATGGCATGTTGAAGAGCAGCCTCAGCTCGGTCCATGACGAGATCATTTTCCGGCTGAAGATTCAGATCGTCGGTCATCTGAATAATCTCGTCAACGGCGGCGAGGTAATCCAAGGTAGAATCAGGATCAGCGTTTGGAGGGGAGTTCCAATGAAGGATAAGTTGCTCGGCAGCTTCGAAACGAGGATCCACAAAGGAATCATCGCCTCCGGCAGCGGCGGCAGCAGCTTTGGCGGAGTTAGGAGTGGAGGAAGATGAAGAAGTCATGAAATTGGAGAGCTTAGAGAGGCGATTATCGAAGGTAGATAAGATCATAAGCATATCATCAGTATCAACATTTGTGGAAGTGTTGAGACTCTTGACGATCTGTTGAGCTGCAGCAAGAACCCTATCTTGTCCTTCTATAGTCGCCGCCATCAACCCTTCTCTCTCTATATTTTCCTTCCTTTCTCTTTCAATCCTGGCTCTATATATCTCTATGTGTGTGGATATTGAATTGAATTGATATATGAGTTTTGTATATAGAGATTTGAGGGGGTTTTGAAATTAGGGTTTGAGAGAAAGGGGGAAGGAAAATGGGTCCTCGATCGAAGTGAGAGGGGGAAAGAAGGGAGAGAGGACTGGAATTGTTTGGTGGGTTTTGGGAGTTAGGAATTTTGGAAAATTCAAACGACGATTGTTGCGTCCATTTCTGCAGCTGCGGGCGTGCGGCTGGTTTCGTTAGACTTGGGTTGGGGCTATTGCCTTCGTCCTTCCAACTTCCATCATTGATAAAAGAGAATACGGTATACGACCTTTTTTTTTCTTTTTCCTTGTTTAAATTTTTTTTATAAGCTTTTGTACTATAGTACTAATAATTGCGTTATACGTTACGTCAGGAAATGGTATACACCTAACTAACAATGGACCGCTGTATGGGTTGTACCTTATGCGTCATGTTCTGTACATGACAGCTTTAGCACTTAGATTTCTTAGTGAGAGATCAGCCGTTACAAATGTTCTTTTTTAGTGTTACTTTCTCCTTCTCATTTTATGTGAAACTAATTTTTTTTAATCAGTCCAAATAGAATAGTATCTTTCTCTATTTAGTCATAATTAAACTTTAAATTTATCTTTTTATTCACACAAATTTCTATAAATTATTTCAAACCATAAATTTCAAAAGTCTTAAGTCATTTCTTAAACTCCATGTCCAACGAAACACATTTAGATAAATTGGGACGGGGTAATATTTCACAAGATACAAGATTAATAAATGAAATATACTGTAAGAGATATTTGAAAGGTAATTTTCTTTTATTTAAGTTATTGATGATCGTTATTCTTCATTATATTCTATACAATTAAATAGGATCTATATTTGAGGAGCCAATTACGTAAAAATTGTACGGAATGTCCTATTTGGTCGCCCCCATTTAATCTATACCCATTTTTTTAAAAAATTTTAACTGGTATCCACTTTTTAAATAACTTCACCCTCCCTTCTCCTCATCCTTCTCCTCCTTCGTTTTCTTCTTCTTCTTCTTCTTCTTCTTCTTCTTCTTCTTCTTCTTCTGCTGTTGGTGCTGCTATGAAACTTCAGTTCATGGGATGATTGCCATAAATATGTTTATCAAATTATTTAAAAATAAATTATAAATAATTACGTAAGTTAGTAGACAAAACCTTCAGCTCTAGAGCTGAATTTCGCCAGTTACAAAACAAAATTCAGCTCTAGAGCTGAAGTTCGCCAGTTACAAAACAAAAATAGCTGAAGTTCGCCAATTAAAAAACAAAAACTTCAGCTCTAGAGTTGAAGTTCGCCAGTTACAAAAACAAAAACTTCAGCTATATAGCTGAAGTTCGCTAGTTACAAAACAAAAACTTCAGCTCTAGAGCTGAAGTTTGCCAGTTACAAAAATAAAAACTTCAGCAATTACAAACAAAAATTTCAGCAGCTACTATGCTTAAGTTCATCAATTACAAACAAAAACTTCAGCACACTAGGTTCAACACACTTGCTACTTCAGGCCCGTCTACTAGAATGCTGAAGTTTTGCGTGATTGCATTTGCTACTTCAGCCCCGTATGCTGAAGTTATGCGAAAAAGCGGGTACACTTGTAATTTTTTTTTTTGCAAAGCGGGCACAAGTTAAAACGTGACACAAAAAGCGGGTATAGATGCAAATGCCCCGCCAACTACGAAGCTCTTAAGAGGCTTTCTACTAGAGGAAATTTAATGTAAGAATATCACGGACTAGCCAGTTTCGGACTGGTCATTCAAAATAGCCAGTTTGTAAAGTCATTGAAAAATAACCATTATTTTGCTGCAACACAAAGTTCCAGCATAATATACTGGAGATTGTAGCACCTGTGTATGAACTTCCAGCATATTATGCTGGACCGGTATATTATATTGGAACTCCTGTATATTATGCTGGAAGTCCAGTATATTATACTGGAACTCCAGTAAAATATACTGGAGTTCCAGTATATTCATGCTGTAACTCCAGTATATTATACTGGAATTCCAATATATTATGCTGGAGTATTTTTCGAATTTTGAACAGTATTTTTGTTCAAATTTATTGTTACATGAAAAGTGGCTAAATTTCGATTACTTTTGAAATTGTGGCTATTTTTGAATGGCCACTTGTAAATCTAGCTATTTTTAAATTTCTCCCAAATTAGTTTAAGCAGTACGAGAATCCATGCATCCCTTATCAGTGTATGGACAACTATCTCTCGAGCACAGGTTTAGGTTCGGCCTCAATGGGAAAATAAAATGGAGCACCTAACAACGCATCTTCCTCGAGCAAGAACTACGAGATCACCTCTTTCATTCTGGGGTGACGGAGGGATCGTACCATTCGAGCCGTTTTTTTCTTGACTCTAAATGGGAGCAGGTTTAAAAAAGGATCTTAGAGTGTCTAGGGTTAGGCCAGGAGGGTCTCTTAACGCCTTTTTTTTCCTTTTCATCGGAGTTATTTCACAAAGACTTGCCAGGATAAGGAAGAAGGGGGACAAGCCACTACTAATATTTATACTTAGTTATTCTTTTAACAATGAGTTGTAATGGTTATCCTACTAGATAATTTAATTTGTCTCTCGTATTGTCAATAGCATATTAACCCTCAAGATATGGATTTAATTGGTTCGTATAATTTAATTATTTTTAATTAAGTCAGCTAAGTGGGATCACGATTAGTGTTTGGTTGGCACATGTGAAAATTTATTCTCTAGATAAGGTTCACACTTATCCAACCAATGAGGTAACTAGTATAGAATTGATTATTTCATAATCCACACTTATTTAATGATCCAAATCAGTTTCGTACACCAATGCTGTTGATAAAGAATTTTGGTGAATTCATTTTGAAACCTCAAGTTCATTCAAAGAATATTTTTCAGATTTGGCCAAGTACATCAAATGATCTTCTGTCCCATCTAATTGAAGTTCGTAAAGTTGCAAGAAGAGCATTGAAGTTATTAATTGCATCTCAATTTCGGTAAATTGGATTAAGAAAGGTAGATGCGGCTCGTTTGAGTGATTCATAAATCCTCGTCGGGATAAACAAGCAAGGGTTTCATCAACAACTTATGAAAATGCTACTTCGAGAAATGCTGCTTCAGAATAAACTATATATGTTGCAAGAGAAACTACATATTTCCCTATGGCTCGGACCCTTTCACTCGAGTACTCAAAGGGGGATACTCATATATATATATGGTGCCTTGCCATGCAAAATTCTTCATAATAGCTTAAGTCACACCAAACATTGAAAGACAGGATGAGTAGGAAAAAAGCCTTTGCATTTCTTTAAATTTCTACAGCACCAAGAAGGGTCTTGTGTACAAGAGAAAGGAATCCACTTGTAAGAAACAACCCAAAATTACATAAAACTCACCTTGAAAGAAACCAAAATTTAAACAGACTCCACACATGTTAGAATTATTCAGTTCACTAGAGAAGTAAAAGATCAGCATAAGTTCTTAAAGTTGTTATTAGGACTTAGACCCTGCTATTTGCTGGCAAAGGCAAAACACCATCAAAGAAATCACCAAAGTAACCACGAGGTTCGTGAACTAGCTTTGAGATTATGTCTCTAAGAGTGATTACCCCCTCGAGATTTCCCTTGTCATCGACGACGTAGATCCTGTGTATCTTCATTGAGTCCAGCTTCATGATAACTTCTTTAAGGCTGTTATCTCTTCTGCAAGTAACCATGCTACTTAAATATGGGGAGTGCTTCTCATGCTTCTCTAGATAGCTTTGTACTGAAGTCAGGAAGTTCTTTGCTGTTATAGATCTGCAGAGCGATAACCAATTAGAGAATGAGGATGATTTTGTCATTATTTGCACTCCTGGCACTTGTATTTCTTGGCAGTTGATAGCCAGCGCATTATTTGATCTCCATATGATGTGTGATCCAATGAATGTCATAATAGGATGTGCTTTAGTGTGAATTACAAAGAAATCAATGCAAAATGAATGGTTCAGATTCAATAAAAAGAACAATCAAAGATAAACAGGAGGGCTCAAAACTGTTTGGATGCTTAAGAGGAAAATATGCTATTTAAAACATATTCACAGCTAGCATTTATGATGTCCCAAGTCTAGAAAAGTATGTAGTACTTCTGCTTTTGCATGTGACAACCTTGAAATTATACTGCTAGCTATTTGTTTTCTCTTTAGTGGTTATGGAACATGTAAATGTATGAAGGTCAAAGCAAACCTGTAGTCCTTGTAGATTTCAGGAGCAATGAGAAGGAACTGAATATCTCTGATGCTTATATTACCAATAGCTTTCCTTCCACCACTTTCGACCACAGGGACTCCTCCAACTCCCTTCTGTCTCATCAGCTTGAATGCCTGCAGCACTGGTTCATCCTCATTCACCTGGAAAAGAGAACAAAGATACAGTTAGCAGGTTATGAAATGCACCATGCAGATGTGTCAAAGAAAAACTTGCCTGTAGAATTGGTACGTGGTTTTTACTTGAAAAGAATGAAAAAATAATAATCATCAAAACATAACATCTCCTTCAAGTTGCTGGTTGGGTGCTAATGACATGGATGTTCATTGCATGTTAAAGTAACTCGCCCAAGCTAATATCGAAATCTCTGGTTCGTAGGATTCTTCAGCTTTTGGGCTGTTACTACTCACTCTTTCTAGAACCAAATGCTATCTCCGGGATTAATTGTCCAAGGATATAACACTTAATTGATAAAATGACAAGGCCGCCTAAGGAATGTGTTACTCATACAAATAGTTTGTCCCATTGCTTTGCCAACGTAGATCAACCTAAAGAAGCTAAAGATAAATGATTTTCTTTTTTTTTTAATCAGTGATCATAGTTTCTTGCTTACTGCAATTTAAAGATATATCAACAACAAAAACTAGTAAAATCTTAAGAGAATAATGGACTTGGATGACCAGCTGCAAAGGTTGAAAAAGTGCTAGAAAAAAACAAATGAGATGCTTGGCACTTAGCAGCTTGTATGCCAACAAATTCCCCACATTGAGACAGTTCCTAAAAGAAAAGGTAATGCGAAAAAATGTAACCAAGACGAAGTTGTATGGTGTTGGGATCAACAGAAGACCCGTGGCTGAAGACATACACTCTAATTTTATCACTTACAGAGTCCTGCCAGCTCATATAGGTAATCTGACAGAAAATGAACAGGTAGATTAAATTTGCGGACGGGAAATTGCACAATATGAGCTATTATACAAAGGAAGAGAACAAAAGCTGGAAAATAAATTATCTGCAATGAGCTCAGGTTCTGCTTGAATTTGAGCTTTTGAGACCTTAGGTTTATTTTTCTATGTAATGGAAACAAAACTGTGCTCTATTATAGGGTGATTTTTATATGTAGCACTTAAAGTTATTCTAGCAACAATATAGAAGAAGATCAACCTACTCAAAGCACTTATATCCTTTGTTGCTTCGTGACAGCAGAAACTGAACTTGTTGAAGGTAACAATTGATAGCTTCTAACTGTCATATGCTATTCAGCCAATATGTGTAAAGTGTAGATATCTTTTCTTTAAACTCTTGCATTGACCTGCTTGATCATAATGTACAAAAAGACAATATTTACAAAAACAGACCAACTACCAACCACGTGATTGTAAGTGGATCATCAACCGTGCAGCTAAAGTAGGGGGCACAGGAAAGAATAAAATAAAACAGACCAAAATGGAGCACTTAAAAAAGCACAAAGAAAACATACAAATCAGTCAATCAGGTAACCAGTTGCAGCAAATATGCACAAGGGCTGGCATACTAACTTCAAGCACTCAGTTTCGCATACCGAAACATATGATGAAGAAATAGAAAAACAAGGAGTCTTAAAATTGAAGTATCATCTTTTAGCAAGATTTGCAATATGATGAACACCATAGCCAATAGAAGGACACCATAGCAATATGTCCATAGATTATGGAACAGTTACTTGGTTATTTACAAAGAACAAACCACATGCTCAATGGCAGAAGCATAAAAACTCCAAAGCTCATACCTGAATGATGCTACTTGGCTTCATTAAAGGGAGGCCAAGTTCATATAATTTCTTAGAACCCCAGCTCTCGAACCAATGAAGACCAACACATTCTTCTAGCATGTGTATAACAGCAGATTGAGTTATGATGTTATCAATCTTCCATTCCCCTAAATCAACCACAGGAATACTCTTCATTTTGTATTTAGATAGCAAGAGAAGCATTGTCAGAAAGGAGTTTGATTTCTGCAAAGCCAGAAATGGAGCCCAGCGGAATGAACCCGAAATGTCCCCAACCTAAGTAATCACGTGTTAGTCAGCACAATTTCCCGAATAGCTTTCTAAAAGGAAAATCAGTAAATGTTTAAGGAAAAATAACTAGTGCAGTATAAAGAATAACCTTTGTATTCTTATAGAGATCTGACGACGTTAATGTCTCAAAAAAGTTTCCAGAAGTCGCAGTTGGAGATTCAGGATGCAAACTTCTGAATCTCGGAGAAGAGACTCCATTCACAGCTGCTGCCAATGCAGGGCTGAGTGTATCATCTGGTCCATCGATTACCGAATCAAAAGCAGAGTTGCCCTCCATCTTTTCTGACTGAAAAGTAAGTGAAAAATTGGTTTAAGCGTCTTCACAGGAAAGGAGGACAATGTGCAACAAGAATTCCACTGTCTTTGTAACAATTTATTAGACCTTGATCCATTTGAAAACTTGCTTTTAACCTTTCCCCAATTTTTAAAGGCAACATATGTTCATCAATTCCATAGTTGTAAATAAGAAGATACATGTTTAATTAAATTTTGCGTAAGGGTGCATACCTGATGCAAGATCCATACCACAATGCCGGCAAATTCCACGATGCCAATATATCTATCAATCCAACTAGCATCTTCAGGGGCATCAACATCCACAACAGGTGCACTTAGTATTTTGTGCCGGGATAGTAACTTAACAGCTTCGGCCAAAGTTGCATCTGATCTTATCTCAATTACTGCAGGTAAGAATAACGATCATTCCAACAACCAGATACTGCTAGTACCAGATGAGAAATAAACCATAAAACGCTATACAAAAAGAACGGCTAAGAGATGAACATTTAAGGATCCCAACTTAGGTCGCTTAACTCAACAAGCTGAGAATGAAGGAATTTCAGTATGCTGAAGATTTCTCTCATTTTAAGATTCAGTATCTCAATAATTTTCTAATGAAAATAACCAACCAAAAAAGTCTACCAGTACCTCCTCCCAACTTGAATGAGGCAGATTATGTAGCTTACTTTATATTTTCTTGCTCGGCAAACATAAAAAAGGGGAGAGAGGGAAAGCATCAATCGAATCGAGAGAGAGAGAAGTAAAGAGAAAAAAGGAACAACACGAATCAAGTTTCTCAACTCTGATAAGATCTCAGGGTAGAGTGATTGCGATTCACTTGATAAAGTATGTACGCATGATCTTATTTGAACTATAGTCGACTGAGCAAAATTAGACACAAATCCTATAAATTCCTGCAGCTAAGAATAACTAAAATGTTAAATTCACCCCAGCTCGCACAAAACAAGCCTTTGATGCAGAGTATAAAACAACAACAACAACAACATAAAGATTAATCACATCTCCGTGCGTCATCAATCTCACCCACAATTGCTAAAATAAAAATTCTTAATATCTAAAACAAGTAATTAACGGATACCAAGACGACGATCATATTGCTTTAACAACAAGAAACCTACAAGGACAAGTAGTAGATTTACCTTGATTAGAAGGAGCAGGAGGAAAATCAGAAACAGGAATATTCTCGAAACAAGCGTTAAGCTTCTCAGTAGGACTAAGCTGTGGTTCTTGTACATCCCATAGATCTTCCACTTGCATACCTACCTTTGCTTCTGGGCTTCTCGGCGTCTGACATCCTTCCTCCATCACCATCTTTTCTCTCTCTCTTTTTCTTTTTCCTACAAATTTCACTCTTTTCTTTCTCTCTCGTTGTTCCAAATGCTTGTTGCTTTCTATCAAAGTTGATCCAATAAAATACTTGTCACTATTCCGATTTTGGTACCAATAAGAATTTCAGTAATTAAAAAAATAACAAAAGAAGATCCACGTAGATTATGATATGGTAATTCTGAGGAGCATGCCCCCCTGTTAATCTAGACCGACATAACTCTTAACTGCTGACCATAATTATTCTCCTTTTCATAATATTGTCTAAAAATGTAAAACTATTTGTTGCTACAACATAAATACAAAATTATGCTCGTACATAAAAGTATCTTCTTTTGCTACAAGTAATAACTTTTGAACCCATAACTTTTGACGCGTAATATAAATTAATATGTAAAAATTCACTAAAATTATAATAAATAGTAGAGTGAACCCATAGTTTAAAATAATATAATGCGTTCAATGCAAAAAACTTTAAACGTTGAATTCACATAATTTAAATTCTCGATCCGTCTCTGATTATTATTATTTTAAAGGGTTCATTTTTATTTAACTCAATGGTTAAAAGTTTAAGTCGATGTTTTTAATCAAATTGATATATTAATCAGAATTCTTAAATAAATATTAAATTATTTGTGACGAAACAAATACGTAGGAAGAGGGATCGGGTGTAAATGAAGGTGCGCGGTGAAAGTGGGATGATTGGGGTTGACGGTCTATTCCGGTAGTTATTCTTATCCATCCAGAAAGGAGACACAATTATTTTAATTTTTAATCGATTTAGAAGGCTAAGACTTATCCGTTTTTTCATAAGAGCCACATCCAAACAAGTATATATAGTAGTAATAAATCAGGGGGCTGCTGCATTTGCATTACGTGGACAATGCCGACTTTCATGACTGATTAAGATATGTGACAACTGGCTTTTTATACTTCGATACAACTTAACTGTCCTTTTACTCTTTAAATATATAAAATCCACCTCAGCTACACAAATTTTGATTTGTCTACCCAGTAGTATTAATGTATTATTACTTTATTTGTAACACAAAGTTAAACCATTCTTCTCCTTCCCCTAATAGCAATATAGGTCAAACATGCAGGCCTCCCACGAATGCATAGGCAAATTTAAAATTTAAAGTTTATAGGTGTTTGACAAAAAAATAATAATCTTTTGGTGAAATAAATTAATAATTTATTAATAAAGGTCAATCTTAGTTAGGAATAATAATTCTAGATCTTAGATGGATAATATGAATAGTGGTTAGGTTGAACAATATGACTGGTCGCATTAGCATGTAAGAGAATCATGCATTAAATAACATTAAATGACAACAAATATAAATAGGGAGAAAGATTCACCCAATATTGAAGAAGATGGATGATTCCTTTCTCTAACAACGATGAATGACAAGGGTATGAGAGAATATTGTACACTTTCTTGGATATGATGAAATAACAATAGATAATCTACAAAAATGTTGAATATCTTCTAAAAGTAGTTGTTTGTACTTTCCTTGCGAGCTTATCCTTTTTACAAGTATTTTTATCATATAGAATATTGTATGCCTTTTTCCCCACCTTTCCTTATATTTATATGGGATATTCCCAGCAAAACTTAAAGTATAATCAGAGAGAATATTCAGCGGAATATTCCCTCAAAAGATACCAGTGCAAAACTAGTCGTTATTCCTAGTTATACTACTCGACCTCGTCCACGACTGGTCGCTGGGCTGTTTGGTTCATGCAATTACTGGTCGACCACGACCACACCACTCGTAATAGTTTGCGAGTCGCTCTTCACGTCCTTTTCTGCACGACTCTATCCTCAATCTTATTTTGACCCATACAATAAGTTTAAGATTTTAGCTTCTTTGTACTAGGTTTTAAATTAATAATTTATATATTTTTAAGAATCTTTTTAGAATACAAAGTTTAGATTAAAGTGCTCTTATCGTTAACCTTCATGGCGTTTTGCTCGTTTGATCTTGCTATTTCTTTCCTGATTCTCTCTTTCAAGCATCTTTCCATCCTGAAGATTTTTTCTCATTCCGTTCCTTCTGCTAGCTGGTGTCGCCCTCTATCTCACTTATCTATTCCCATCCATCTTTACCTCTCCTACTCCACTACTCCACTACTCCCCTCACCCGAAATCAACATTGCTAATTCCGCCCATAAAGTAGTACTAGTAATTAAGTTATGACAGAATTAGTATTGCCGGGAATAAAGGGGCAGATAACTTGAATGTTTTTTAGTTCATATTTAAGCTAGTTGGTTTTTGAAAGTTTTATTTGATGTTTGACGCTAGGAAGAAAGTGGATGTTAATGCTGAATTGATAATTGAAAAATAAAATGAAGTGTTACAAAGTAGTAGGGACAATAATTCTCCGGTTTACATAATTACATCAGTATACCTAATTAGGAGTCTTCCTCGGGCCTATATTTGTTGCTTACCAAGGCTTTTCTTTGGAATAATTTTTAAATGATTTTATATTATATGCATTCTTATTGTAAAAAAATCATTTATATAGATCAACTGTGCATTATATCACCATATCCCACGACAAGTTAAACATCTAACTTTTGGCCAGGTGTTTAGTCGTTAATCCTTGCCTTAAGTGGTGTCTAACTGAGAATTTCTGGTAATGTTGTTAACCAGCAAGAATATTTTTTTTAATCCAATCATGACTCCTGAAAACTCTTTGATTTCACTTTAACTCCTATCTGTCAATAGTAATGGATACATCCATTCTTTGAACAATGTTATTTCCATATTCGAAAGCCTGGCTTGATTTTGTCCACCAGTTGGAGCATTCTTATTGCAGCCCAACTAGTCAGCTGCTTCGCCCGTATCTAAATTAATTATGGCGCTGTTCTCTTCGTAATGATGAGAAACATAGATTAAAAAAAAAAACAGATTGGGTCGACATGAGCTTGGAATTTTGGAGCGTAAGTTCATATTTGTAAATTACTAGAGCACCCCCATGTCACATCTTTGGCTTTGCCAGTGGCTGTGTGATGGTGTTTTTGGAACGTCACAATTTTATGATAAGCTTTTCTACTAGCTATTGCTCATAAGTTGAAAATGATGGTACACTTCTCTCCATTATTTTATTGCATAAGCAAGACTCTTGCTACTAATTCAAAGTGTATCGATTTAACCTTAATTTATTGAGAGTGGAGTTCATTCCCCTTTCATTAGTCCGTGGGGTTGCTTTTTTCAATTATTAAAACGTTAAAAGCTTCTTTGGACGTTCTAGTGTGGGATCCAAAAATGGCCCTTTTAATTATTGGTTAATTACTTCCGATTCTTCGATTGAAGTAGCCCTTTTAATGATTCTTTATTTAATACTTCGTCTGGTCCAAAATAAGTAATTTTTTGATTGTTTTCACATATATTAAGAAATCTCATAGGAAATGTTTGATGCTTCTTGGGGCTTCTTTGGCGACCATGAAGTCACCGGATGAATTGCCGGGGGAAGAGTGCATTTCCATCGCGAAAGATTCAATCCAGCCACAGGTTCCCCTACGGCTACCTTGTTACGACTTCACCCCAGTCGAAGACCCCACCGTGGTATGCGCCTGGCTGTTTCCCTCTCGACTTTGGATCTTAGCACCCAAAAAGTCTGTCTGTACAAACGATCTAGGCCCGAGCCGGTCAGGTCAATCGTTTCAAAGGAAGAAAATAAAGGCCGAAATCAAGATGAATGTCGACCCGGTAGGCGTCATGTTGCCTCGCAGTCTTCGGCAATCCAGAGACTGCGACGGGGGAAGGGGTTCCTCGTCTGGTGCTCTTGATTTCTCTCCTCCGAGAGAACCAGAACCACGCCGCAGGGAAGGAATGGGAAATCATCAAGGATGACTTCTTTGTTGGCGGAACGAAGGGCTAAATAGCGAGAGTGATTCTCTGAGCCGGTCTGGATTTCCGCGTTTATTGGGAGACTGAATGAAAAAAGCTTTGTCAAGCAGGCATGATTGTCACGTCGATCGACAGTTGAGAAGTTCGCTTTGCCAGTCCATGAATATGCCGCACCCAGCAGTTCGAGGAGTTGGCCAGATACGGGTCGGAGCCCTGCCTCGAAAAAGCGTCGCTTGAATGAAGACACCCGATCGGCCCGACTTTCCCAAATGCCCCCCACCGGCCCTTCTCACCTTTTAAAATTAATTAGTAATGAAATTAATCATATTAACCTTTACTATTTCTTCACATAAACACTCCTAACACATACTCCAATATTATTTATTCCAAAAGTAATATTGGACCACAAAAGAAGTACTTATTTTGGATCGTAGGGAATATATCTTTACGCGTGTCAGATGTCACTTTAGATGTTCTTCTGTGAGATGATTTGGCCAACTCAAATGCTGGGTTTATTATTTGGGATAAAGAAAATATCGCCATGGGTGGACTTCATTAATTTCAACGAACGAACGATTGAAGTTTGAAATTATTATGAGTTTATATTTGATTTGTAACGACCCGACCGATTGATGTATCGTAGAATTTCGGTATTTTTGATACTAATTACTGTCACGATCCAAACCGATGGACCGCGACGAGCACCCGGTACCTTACTCAACCGAGTACCAACATAACGTATCTTTTCATGTCATACTATCATAGATAACTGATCCGGAAGGCTGCCGCGAGATAAGTAGAATAGAACATGTGATACCAACTTATACATAAGACATACGGGCCTATAAGACCAAAATAATCACTCGTACATTGAACATAGGCCGACAAGGCCATACAATCTTTTACGTACATGACATCTGTGTACAAGACTCTAAGAATACATAATTTTTATAAAGGTCGGGACAAAGTCCCGCCATACCAAACAAAATACGTCTAAATCAACAAGCAACTCCGAAGCAAATGGAGCGCACCAACATCTTCCGCCGAGCTGATAGCCTACTTGGAGGGCTTTCAATCTGTCTATCGGGACCTACAGCCATGAAACGCAGCGTCCCCAGGCAAAATGGACGTCAGTACAAATAATGTACCGAGTATGTAAGGAATAAAAATCCGTAAACAATAGACATGAGAGAAACATGGAGTAAAAGACTCAACAGGTTTATCTGAATAGCTCTATGAATCATTTACTATTATAATGTCATGCATATACGTATAAATGTCATACCATGCATGGGTATATGCGTTCATAACATCATCAAGCCTTTGATGGTGATTGGACGTATGTCCGGATCGGGTTTTGGATAACCCGGGAGCGTTTCAGCGTATATTATGGAAGTCAGTATTTTGAAATTTTTTTTCTAAGTTTGGCTTGAAGCACATTTCAGTGTTATTGATGTCCGTTTGGGATTCCGAGTATGGGAATAGCTTCGTATGGTGATTCTGGAGTTGGGAGCGCGATCAGAAGTGAATTCGGATGTCCGTAGGTCATTTTGAAGTCATTTGGCTAAAGATAGAAATTTAAAGGTTTTTGAGAAATCCGACCGGAAGTGGAAATTTTGATATCGGGGTCGGAATGCGATTTTGGAAGTTGGAGCAGGTCCGTAATGTCGAATATGACTTGTGTGCAAAATTTGGGGTCAATCGAAGGTGATTTGACGAGTTTCGGCATCGAATGTAGAAGTTGGAAATTTCTGAGTTCATAAAGATTGAATTAGGGTGCGATTCATCGTTTCGGCGTTGTTTGATGTGATTTGAGGCCTCGAGCAAGTCCGCACTATGTTTTGAAATAGGTTGGTGTAATTGGACGGGTTCCCCGGGGCCTCGGGTGGATTCCGAAGTTTGGAGTTTGAAGAAGGCTGAGGTTGCTGTCATCCGGTGTGACCTCACCTGCGAG
Source organism: Nicotiana paniculata (assembly GCA_005239505.1). Classification (NCBI taxonomy): domain Eukaryota; kingdom Viridiplantae; phylum Streptophyta; class Magnoliopsida; order Solanales; family Solanaceae; genus Nicotiana; species Nicotiana paniculata. Next base: position 48,768 of record ML304344.1, read on the forward strand.
CATTGGGCCGCAGGTACGAAGATTTGGTGGCTTGGCTGGGAGCGCAGGTGCGATGATATTTTCGCACCTGCGAAGGCGTAGATGCGGACAATGGGGCGCAGGTGAGATTTTGGGCTGGAGCTGAGGAAGCCGCAGGTGCGGGAGATTGGTCGCATCTGCGGGAGATCAGGTGCGAAGGTAGGATCGCAGGTGCGGAAGTGAGGCTGGGCAGAATGTTTTAAAACCGGGGTTTTGGCCATTCCTCTCACTTTTCTCATGGCTTAGGCGATTTTAGGAGAGCTTCAAGAGGGGAATTTCATCATCAATGTCAAGGTAAGTAATTTCTTCATGTTTTAAAGTTAAATACAAGTTATATGCATGTATTAGACATGGAAATTAGTAGGAAAATTGGGATTTTGGAGGAAAGGCCTAGAAAAAATTGTATTTCGGATTTCTACCACGAATTTGAGCATGGAATTTAGAGTAAATTGTATATTTGAGTTAGTAAGGCCATGGGTAGGATATATCTTCGAGAAATTTCGGAATCCGGACGCGTGGGCTCGAGGGCATTTTGGTCAATTCACTGAGCGGAGTTGGAAAATTATATAATTTGAATTCGTTACGAGTATTAGAATGAATTTTCATTGCTTTTCCTGTTATTTGGTTGTTTTGGGGCATTGTGCATCCATTGGAGTCGTCAGAAGGGCTTGGAAGCCGGTTATGGAATTTCGGAGCGAGGTAAGTCTCCTTTCTAACTTTGTGAGAGGGAATTGTCCCCCTAGGTGAAATAATTAAGTATGTGCTACTATCTGCGGGGGCTACGTACGCACGGGGTGACGGGAGTCCGTGTGTAGCTACTATTATGTTTATGTCCGGGTAGTCTAGGACCACCAACATGCCTTACGTGTTGTATATGTGATCCTGCCAATAATATTAGACTGATCATGCTATTGAATTTGGTAATTTATTTTCTAAGAAGGCTAGAGTGTACCTTTCTTAATCATTTAGAAAGAGAACTGATTTCCTCCGTAAATAATTGCATTCCTGATAAGGTTTTATTATTTAATATTGTTAAACTTGGCAAATGAATTTCGAGAAAAGATTTAAATACTATTTTTGTGAATTTTAAAAGAGAAATTTGTCATTACTTGAGTATTTGTTTTCCCGATGTAGTCGGGGTGGACTGTTTAATTTTGCATGACTGTGTGTGACCGCTTTGCAATTTATATTCCGCGAGCGGAGTGTTATTTACCCCACTTTCATGTGAGCGGGCCGTACGCCACGCCGAGATTGAAAGAAACATTATGGTTAATATTGTGTGTACATGTGATCGCTTCGCAGTTTACATTCCGCGAGCATAGTGTTATTTCCCCCATTCTCATGGGAGCGGGCCGTACGCCACGGCGAGATTGAAAGATATATTATGGTTCGGGCCATTCGACCCTCGGCAGTGCACAAATATGATTATTATGATGGCTTAGGCCGGTTGTCCTTATCCCGTATGCGCATGCTAAATTGTTAATGATTTCATGGACTGTTTATTTAAGATATTTGGGGGAAAAATGAAGAAGTAATTGTTTATTTAAGATATTTGGGGGAAAAAGAAGTAGTAATTGTTTATTTACTTTCAGCATTTATTTGAGTTACAATTATCTTTAATGTTTACTGTTTTTATCATCCTCGTATGCCTATTACTGATATCATATTGTGTTAAATTAATTTATTGGACCTTAGTGAGTGTCTAATTCGACCTCTCGTCACTACCTCTCTGAGGTTAGGCAGGCGATTTACTGAGTACATGTTATTTTCGTACTCATGCTACACTTGCTGTGCATTTTTATTGCACAGGTACCTTCATAGCGATGTGGTTGGTTTGGAGACTTAGGTGAGCTGCATTATCCGGAGGCGATCCGCAGCTGACAGAGTCTCCCTCGTATTGTATTATTTTATTTGAATTTCCTTGTCTAATTGTATTTCGGACATGTTTTGTAGAAATTGTAAAATTCTTAGAATTTGCTCATGTACTTGTGTTACCGGGTTCTGGGATGTGTTTGGGATTTAATTTAATAAATGGAATAGTTTACCTGTTGTATTTATTTGATAAAAATTTATTCGCTATTATGACTTGTAAATGAAAGGTAACGATTTCAAAAAAGAAAAGGGTGTTAAAACAGGAATTTATTTCAACTAGTTAATGATTGGCTTGCCTAACGGTGGTGTCCGGCGCCATCAAGAACTTAATAGATTTTGGGTCGTGACAACTTGGTATCAGAGCGCTAGGTTCCCTTAGGTCTCACGAGTCATGAGCAAGTCTAGTAGAGTCTTGCGGATCGGTACGGAGACATCTGTACTCATCTTCAAGAGGCTACAGGGCTGTTAAGAGTACTTCCCTTCTTGATTCCTCATCGTGCGATTCGATTCCTTTGAGGCTTATGCCCATGTTTCTTCCTACTCAATCATATACGTCGCGAAGCGCTTGCTATGAATCGATGATTTGAGGAATTTTAACGATACTAGGGATGTGGTGCGGGATGTTTCCCTCGACGAAGTTGATTGAGGCTATTGTCATTGTTCTGCGGAGGAGTAATATGTTGTTTCAGCTCAGTAGCTGTGTTTCTGAGAGCCTTAAGGCTATGCTCAGGTAGTGATGATGATGCTTACAATTGGTTATCGCACGATGTAGGTGTGATGGTAGGATGCTTGCCCACATGTAGGGGCAATGAATGGCTTGAAAGGAGGTCAGGTAGTGCCTAAAGGAATGAGTTTAACAAATGGGAGAGTGACAGCGTAGCATAAGAAGTTCAGTGGTAAGACAACTGCCTATCTTGAGGGAAAGTTTGAGAGTTTTAGTGGGTGGTGATTGGGCCTACGAGCTTAAGTTGAAATATGAGTTATTTCGGCGGGAAATTGGATACAACAGAGAGGAGTTGTTAGGAATGAGGAAGGACGCAGTGGGGTGGTGAATTTGAAGATGTTGTAGCGCATTTAGTGGATTTCCATGAGGAGCAGACGGACTGGTAAAGTTGGTGAATGAGAGCAGGCTTAGGATGGAGTATTGATGTTGCAGAGTGTGTGCATTTCAGCGTCCTTGGAAGGTGTCAATTGGTGATTTCCACATGTGGATCTCCTGTGAGTAGGTTAGCGGTTGTGTGGTTGGCAAGTTTCTGCGAGGGATTCTGGTGGCTATTCGGTAGGAGGTAGAATGTGTGAATGGTGCTAGAGAATTTGAGTATTTAGGGAATGCTGACAGGGGAATTCAGAAGAATTGGACGGATTGGCTAAGCAAAATCATGCTAACAAAGGAGAAAGGATCTCAGTAGGGTCTAGAATGGTGCAAGGAGTAGCTTCAGGCTAAGTGGGGGAGTCCCACCGCCTGCAGTTGGATTGTAGGATGGTCTTCTCATGGGGTTGCGGATTGTCGGCATATTGGCAAGTTAGCACAGCTAAAGGAAAGAAGTAGAATGGTAATTGTGCATGGGATTTGACAAATATGTGCACAAGTTGGTCCTATTGACCAGGGTTAGGTTTTGGGAGATTCAGAATTTATGCTTAAGGCATGGGCGAGCTATAGGGTAGTGACTCAGTCACGTGCTTCATTAAAAAGGGTGTTCATGTTCTAGAAGAGCCTTGGAGTTGATTGTATTCAGGGCCAGTCAGAGTGGGTGACTCTAAATAGCGGTCCTAGTGAATTCAAAAGTTAAGAATGTGGCGTTTAAGGGTTTCAGGCAGCAATATGATTAAGAGTCGAGCTTTTGCAGTGTAATTTCTGAGGAAAAGGGAAGATGTTTGGAGTGTTCTATGATATATTTCAGCATGCAGGATAGTATTGGAAGAGTGAGAGAAGTAAACTCTGGGGTGTAGGAAAATTATAAGAGGGGTATGAGACGGGTTGTGAAATTGAGACATCATGGTCTCGTAGATCAAGGCCACTCGGGATGAGTGAGGATTGAGTTTGTTATGATTTGAATGGGATTACTATTATTTCTGAGGCAATTAAGGATAATTAGAGAGAGGATGGATTGGTTAGCCATGGTTGAAATGACACATGTATGGCAGTGATCAGTTTCGTTAGTGTGATTAAATTATGCATGTGGTTCGGGCCGGTATGTACGGGGCTTGTCGGCCGTCGTAATAGACTTCGTGTGGGGGCATTCGAGTGCTATGGCCTGTCAAGTGTAGGCGGATCCCGGAAGGTTTTATGGTGGTTCAGACCACTACTTAAAGATTTGCATGGTGGGTGATTGGGAGAATTCATTTGAGTGTTGTTATTGTTCTCTTGAATTGAGGTAAGTAAGAAGTTTCTATATGATGAGGTGTTTCCCCTGTTAGTAGTTCAGTAGTTATGATGGAATTCTTGCGCAATCTCATATTGGCATGTTAGGTGCAGTAAATAGTGTGTAACTGGAAGTAAGGAATCGAGGTTGCAGTTCGGTGTTGACAAGGATGTCATGAGCTCGGATGAGCAAGAAAAGGTGACTTGAAAGTTCAGAGTAAGCTGATGTTATCTTCAGGGTCACCTGAGATCGATATTCGGTGAAGAAGGCTTTGTATCCTGGTCATGGGTTCTTGATGGGTTTGCAGTATTGGTGTCATGACCCAAACCTATGGTCCGCGACGGGCACCCGGTACCTTACTCAACCGAGTACCAACACAACATATCTTTTCATGTCATACTTATCATAGATAACTGAGCCGGAAGGCTGATATGAAATAAGTAGAATACAACATGTGATACCAACTTATACATAAGACATACGGGCATATAAGACCAAAATAACCACTCGTATACTGAACATAGGCCGACAAGGACATACAATCTTTTACGTACATGACATCTGTCTACAAGCATCTAAGAACACGTAATTTTCATAAAGGTCGGGACAGGGTCCCGCCATACCAAAAGATACAAGTCTAAATCATACTAACCAAACAAGCAACTCCTAAACAAATAGAGCGCACCAACATGTTTCGCTGAGCTGATAGCCTACTTGGAGGACTCTTGACTTGTCTATCGGGACCTGCGGGCAGGAAACGCAGCATCCCAAGACAAAAAGGATGTCAGTACGAATAATGTACTGAGTATGTAAGGTACATAAATAAGTACATAATTGACATGGAAGAAATATAGAGTAAATGACTCAACCTGTAAGTCTAGAAAACTTTGTAAATCATGAAATACTTATAGTGTCATGCATATGCGTATGAATGTCATGTCGTGAATAGGTACATGTTTTATAACATCATCAGCCTCTGAGGGCATCCCATCATATCATCTCGGCCACTGTGGGCAAATCATC
>ML304347.1:0-16944 GCA_005239505.1 Nicotiana paniculata
AAGTTAGGCAAGGCATCAACTAGGCCAACTCAACCCTCAGAAATAATTTTTCTCCTAAAATTCACCTCCACACGGCTCAAATCTAACCAAAATTGGGAAAACAATTACAACAGATAAAGCTATGATCTTTACAGTTTTCCCGAAAAAGTCAACCACGGGCCCGCCCAGTCAAAACCAAGGTCCAAGGGTAGATTCTAACAACCCTTAACCCCACGAGTCTATATATGTGATTAGTTTCATAATCCGAGTCCAAATCAACTCTCAAAACTCAAATTCTCATTTTTCAAAAACTTGAGAAAAGTTTCCAATTTTTCCTCTTTGATTCAAATTCTAAATTTGATGTTAAATCTAAGATATAATCATAAATATAGTTGAAAAATGATTAGAATCACTTACCCAAATATTTGTAGATGAAAATCCCCTCTCCAAATCGCCTCATATCGAGCCTAGGTTTTAAAATTAGAGAAATTAGATAAAATCCCGACCTTTCTAAACTTTTGTTCAGATGTAAATATTGCAATTGTGAACGCAATTGCGACACTGGATTCAAAATTGCGAAACCTCGCAATTGCGGAAATTACCCAGCCTACAAGGACTTCTTCGCAAATGCGACAAATGGGTTCGCATTTTCGCAAATGCGACAAATTAATTGCAAATCCGAACTACCCAGCTCAAGCCTAATCTTCGCAAATGAGAACAAGGTGTCGCAATTACAACATCTGAGATATCCCTTCTATGTTCACAAATGCAAGGCTGGTGCTCGCAATTGCGACATCAGAGCACCAACACACCAGATATTCTTGTTTCACTTCAAATCATCCTGCGACGTATCCGAAACTCATCTGAGCCTCAGGGCTCCAAGCCAAACTTCCACACAAGTTTAATAATATCATACAAACTCACTCGTGCGATCAAAACACAAAAATAAAATCTAGAATTACGAATCGTACATCAAAACGAATGAATTTCAAAGTAAATTTTCAAGAACTTCTAGAATTGCAACTAAGCGTGCGAATCCTATAAAATCAACTCCAAATGACACTAAATTTTGCAGACAAGTTCTAAATAGCATAACAGACATATTCCAAGTCCCAAAACCAAATTCCGAACCCATAACCAAAAAGTCAACCTACGGTCAAACTTCTAAACTTCAAATTGTCAATTTTTGGCAAAACAACACAGATCAACCTACGGACTTCCGAATTCGATTCCGGGCATACGCCCAAGTCTAAAATCACGATACGAGACTATCAGAGCCATTAAAATACCGTTCTGGGGTTATTTTTCACAAAAGTCAATCATTGGTCAACATAAACATAGGCTTCTAAACCAAGAATCAAAGGGTCCAATTCAACCCGAAATCTTCCTAGAATGAAACCAATCACCGAAAGTCATAAAACCATAAGAACACATGTGGGAAACATCAAAAGAGAAAATGGGGCACAATTACACAAAACGTTAGGTCATATCGTTACATAAATATATTAGTGGTTAGAAATATAGTATATGAAAACTTACCATGAAATCTGAATTGAATAGTAAAATTGCATCTTTCCATATGAATTTTTAAAAAATTTCTCGGCGGAGATAGTTTCCTTTTATATGGTTTACTTCAATGCAGCTTAATTAAGATAGAAGTAAAAACTTAATTACTTGAAGAAAGGTGCAAATCAAGTGAAAATATGAAAACTAACCATCTTCTTGGATATATCTAGATTTAAGTCAATTGGAGGTTTTCCCGTGAAAATTGATTTCTTCTTCGATTTATAAGTTTTTCATTTACGATCAGAAATGGGAGATGGTGCTTATGGAGAAGCGGGACGTACAATATATCAAAAATCAGGTAACAATGCAACTTCTGAATTTTTTTATCATTACTTTCTACCAGTAATTGTTATCATTTCCAAGTTCTCTAAACCAATCTTTCCCTCTCTTGATTTTCTCTCTTAAGAACTTAATAAAACAGTGATGCTCATTTCAGTTTGAAAATTAACTACAACTAGAGAGAAAGACAGAGAGGAGTGCATTAACCAAATCAAAGTGAACCATGAGCACTCCTGTGTATCTGTATGATTTTGAGGTTGAAGCAAATAATTTCTTTTACTAGCAGATAGAGGCAGAGCGAGCATATGAGATATCGCTTTACGTGAACCCAATACTTTTTGTTCAAACTCTGAATATGTATTAATTAAAAATTCACTAAATATCAATGAATATTTAATTATGAATTCAGTTATTATTATATATTAACTTAAGATCATCGTAGGAACACATATACCTCAAATCCTGGATCCACCTTTGTTAGCAGATAGTGATTGCAAGCGAGATGGCAAACATGTAGAATTTATGCCTCCAATCATGGGTGAAGACTTGACTACAGCTAATCAATTTGAACTGATGGCCCCGTCAATTGTGAGCATATTCTCCTCTCTTTCTTTTTATGTGAAATGTGAATATTTGCTTTTGTTTACTCTATTTCATTTTATAATATTCAGGCATTCAAATCATATTCCTATTCAGAAGTACCACAATATTCTGGTGGCAATGTGGCTGCTGCTTGTGGCGAATCTATGGTATGTACGTTGTAGTCACTTTTCTTTATGAATTCGTGAGCCCTGGGGCGCCTCTAGCATTATTAATGTGGTTCCATGAAAAATCAATTAAATTGATGGAAATGTTGAATTATGAATTCAAAAATCAAATAATGTGATAGGTTCAGTGGTTGGAACTTGAATTCTGAACCCATAGGTTAAAATTTCTTGATCCGCTTCTACGTGGGTCACATGATTGATCAATGCTATCTTTTCTTAATTTGAATATTATATTTAGTTAGTGAGTTTATGTTCTCTGTATCGATGGGGTAAAAATATTTACACGTCTAGGTCGTTTAAAGGTACTTGCTGGTCAATATGTCAATGATGAACATCAATTACTAACCTATAAATCCTGGTAACTCATAAGCACGTTAGAATTAGTGTATATACTTTTAGTTTGTCATCGTATATAACTTAAATATATTTAGATTCAAAATTGTCAAAAACTATTTATTTTGAAAAATAACAACAATAAAAACAATATCATACCCAGTTTAATCTCACAAGTGAGGTTCGAATAAGGTAGTGTATATGCAGATATTATCCTACTTTGTGCAAGCAGAGAATTGTTTTTGATAGACACTCAGCTCAAACAAGCATAAGCAGTAATTTAGCACAAGAGATGCAGGAATAAAGAATAACTATATGCATAAACAGTAACAACATAATAATATACCGAACTAGAGGTAACGTCAAGAAGTACTTAAAATCTAAGAAAAAGGAATAATAGTAACAAAACTACTGTTGCAGGAAGGATAAGATTATCGACTACCTACTAACCTTCTTTTCTAATTCTCAACCTCCACATCCTCCCATGACGAGCCATGTCATTAGTAAGCTGGAGATGAGTCAAGTTGTCACGACCCAAAAGTTCAACTAGTCGTGATGGTAGTACAAGTCATGAGCTACTAAGACTGGATTTTTGCAAAAACTGATATGAAATAAATACAACTTCTGTTTGAAATGCACACAAATAGAATTCAACTCTAAAACTATCCAGGGACAAGAGGTAGCTAAATCCGGAAAACATGTACATCTTCAGTGTCAGCTCCTGTCATCTACTGCGTCTTAGCTCCAAGGTCTGTAAGAAAGGTGTAGAAGTATAGTATGAGTATAACGACCACGTGTATCCAATAAGTATCTTCACTAACCTCGGTAAAGTAGTGACGAGGCATTTTAGTTAAAAGATACTCACGGATATAACTTGTGCAGTAGAATTGCAATAGAAAAAAAATACTAAAACATACTAAAGAAGGGTATGAGAACAAACATACGAAGCAGTAAATGATTACTAGAAGAGATTATGGCCAATATTTCTCAATATCACAACCTATCTTTTCCTTAAAGCAATGACCATCAAACCACGGTAGAAAATCCAGAACATTCACAGTGTAAGAAATGTACTCAAGATCTCAAATCAAATGGCACGGCAACATCCTTCGTGCATTTATATATTCCTCACCAAGTATATGTATAACAGTACCAACCAGGTGAAAGAAACGCCAATAACGGTAATGAAATAGTGGAAAATAGACGGGTAGCAATAACAAACAACATAGTGTATATGGACAACGATTATGGACTAGGTAGGAGGCATAGAAGTAATGATATCAATTGAGATAGATGATCATAAATTTCACTAACATGGTACAAGGTTCATGCAATGGTGCAACAAATGAGAAATGGCATAGATGTAGATATAACAAACAAAAAGAAAATATGATCTTTATAAACTAAAGAAATAACATGCATGGATAATTAACTAACATGGTAGAAGGTTTATGCGAAAGTGCAACAAATGAGAAATGACATAGATGTGGATATAAAAAATAAGAAGGAAAGCATGATATTTATAAGCTAAAAAGATAGAAGGCATGGATAACACAACAACAATTGAGGTATAGGACAAAGACAGAACAACAACGACAAGTCACATAGAAAACATAGGTACAACAATAACATCTCAATATAAAGGCATAAATGTATACACAAAGAAAAGATATCACAATTTAATTCACGTCTCTCGTCCTCGCCTGCACAGAAATACCCTTCGTGCCATGAACACATCATAATATAAAAATAATGGAATGACATCACCCTTCGCGCTTTTACTCTCGTCCTCATATGATAATGCAACTGCAATGGCACGACATCATCCCTCGTGATTTACTTTCCTCCTCATACGATAATGTATATGAAATGGCACGGTATCAGCCTTCGTGCTTTACTCTCTTACTCATATGATAGTGTATATGAAATGGCACGGTATTACCCTTTGTGCTTTACACTCTTCCTCACCAAGCTTGTGTATATCAATAACAAGCAAGTTAGGAAGCATGAATAACATCAAGAAGAGTGATTGAGCAAATACTCCGCGTGCACATCAATCACAGCTTTCAAGCCAATAATAATTCAATAAACATTAAGAACCTTATTGTTCAAGTATCTCAACGAATCTTAAAAGTGATCTTCAACTCAAGTATGAAATCCATATATCTCAAGATAACAGTCGTAGCAATGTATTTGTGGGTAGGTATAATGTTGACCGAATTTAGCGCATCAATAGTTTCACAAAAAGTCCATCAAATCTTAATCAAGTTATAGTAAGCTAAATCATGATTTCTATCACCTAACTCGATATTTATATTAATTTAGAAGTCAAGTAAAACATGAAGCAATAAAGTCACGTATTCCAACAAGGCACAAATAATCGTATAATCTAACCCTGACACATACATATATGCATCACCCCGCATGTAGCAAACAATATTAATTAGTAGCAAAAAACATTTCAACAAAGTTAGATAAAACACTTACCTCAAACAAGCCAAATCAATATACTAGAAGCGTCATCCTGCTCAAATCGACCTCCGAACGACTCGAAACTAGCCAAATGTAACTCAAAATATCAAAATGCCATAGGAAGCAAACCCAAATGATAAAGATCAAATATTTAATCAAATACTCAAAGTCAACCAAAATGTCAATGTCGGAACTCATAAAATCTGGCAACCCATTCGAATATGAGTCCAACCATACTAATTTCATTCAAATCCGGCTCCGAATCGATGTTCTAAACTCAATAATTCACTTTAGGAAAGATTAGACAATTTCTCTTTTGGAATCACCAATCATATACTAAAATCAAATATAGAATCATGAAATATAATCAAATCCGGGTAGAAAGTACTTACCCTAAACCATGTGGTGAAAATCCTCTCCAAAATCGCCAAATCCGATTTCCCTAACTCAAAATGTGATAAAATAACTCAAAAGTCCGAAATAGAGTACTTATAAGCACTGCCCAGCGGTACTCTACGCGATCGCGGTTGTACCCTCACGATCGTGATGCACAAAAAAATATGATGCCACAGTTTACACTTCGCGTTCACGGCATAACCATCACGAATGTGTCGCCATCTATGTGAACGCGACGACAAAAATCTCCCAGCTTTCTCGCTGATATGCGATCGTGGCCGCCCTACGTGAACGTGATGATTGGACATCTCCAACTTCGCGAACGCGTTGAAGAAACAACCAAAAGATCCCATAAATCTATGCGATCGCGAAGAAGCCCTGAAACACTAGAACCAGTAGAAAACCATCAATGCTCCACATAGTCTGAAATGGTCTGAACCCGTCCGAAACTCACCCAAGTCCCTCGGTACCCCCTCCGAATATACTAAAAAGTCCCGAAACATAACACAGACCCACTCGAGGCCTCAAATCATACATATCAACATCAAAACAGCGAATCGCGCCTTAATTCAAACTTCATTAACCTTTGAACTTTCAACTTCCAAAACTCGTGCCGAACCATATCAAATCAACTCGGGATAACCTTAAATTTTTCACACAATTTCAAATGACATGGAGAACCTATTAAAACACCCGGAACCACAATCCGAACCCGACATCATCGAAGTCAACTCATGGTTAAACCTTTGTACATTCCAAACCTTCAAAAATTCTAACTTTCGCCAAATAGTGTTGAACCTTCTAGAAATATCCAAATGCAAATCCAGGCATACCCACAAGTCCAAAATACTATCCAGACCTAACAGAATCATCAAAATTACGATTCAAGGTCAAATACACAATAGTCAAACTTGGTCAACTCTTTCAACTTAAAGCTTCCTAGTTGAGAATCATTCTTCCAAATCAATCCTATATCACCTGAAAACCAAAACCGACGTTTCACACAAGTCACAATACATCGTATGAGGCTACTCAAGACTTCAAACAACTTAATTCAATGCAAATGCTCAAAACGATCGGGGTGTGTCGTTACATTCTCTCCCACTTAATTATATGTTCGTCCTCGAACGTGCTACGATCGCTCCAAAACCATCGAATCACTGTGTAACCTACCATACACATATCCGCGGGTGATCCCACATAACTGTAATTAATATAAGCCTGCAACACAACCTAACTGAAGATCCTTATCTTAACCTTAGACCATAACCTTAGAATCAAATCTCGAACATCTGGAACTCATTAAAAACCCCGATTCTCGCATCTATGCACCTTGTAGGTATGAACAAGTTGTATCAAGCCATAACCATAACGCAGCATATAACTGCATGCCGCATAACCCTGTTTCTCATAGCATTAACTTTCGACCACAATAGCTTCTCAATGCAAACCCGGTACCGGTAACAAATCTCATATCGAATAAAACCTTGTTCTAAACCTTCGTACACTAACAATGATGAAAGAAACACGCAGAGACTCATAAACACACATCAAATCAACAAGTCGTGGAGCTCTCTCGCCGAACAAAGACCATAGCCTAATTTTAAGTTGACTAGTGACATTATGCTCCAAAAAATACCGTAATAAAAGTCAATAGCACCCATTCTAGATCCAATAACCTCATCCCATCGAATATACCTACTCTACTGGCATGCCACACCAATACAACCTCAATCCACAAACCGTGAAATCCGTACACCAATAAGCAACAATTCAAATGTACACAGAAATGGAAAGACATTCAAATAAGAGAGTCATTCCGCAAGCGCAACAGGTACCACTACAAGCACAATTATATGAACCCATCACACAATGGATAACCAAGATACACGAAATCTACCCAAAGGATCATATCCCAACATATAGCGCCGCAGACCCAATAAGACACCGGTCCACCTGAAATACCCAGAGTCAAAATGCTCAAAATCAACAACCATATGGAGATTAACAACAACCATACAAAGTGCATGACCATAACTATAGAGAAATGAATAGCACAATATACCATAACTTGGAAAGACCATAACCAAGGTGCAGTCAACCATTCAACATATCAAGAACCATCTCGCTCAAATTCCTTCACAAGTCCCAAATAGAACCGCATCATGTGTATAATAGTCAAAGTTGCACACCCATTGCAGCATAGAAGAGCAATACATAAAACCCACAGATACGAACAAACTCGATTCTAACCGAATGACACCTCCCTCAACAATAGTAGTAACAAATCCGACTCGATGTAGAATACACATTCTCATTTGGCCTACATATGGACCCCCAAATCAACTTCGGTCATCCACTACTAGATAAATGGCTCCAAGAGTCCATAATGACCTAACCATACTACATACTATTAGCTGTCTAACTTTGGCCATACATTCACAATCTGCAACCAAGGAACAATCTGCCTTTGAGAACCCTCCTAGTCTCTAAATCCCTATAATACCAGAATCACCATATCCAATTCCAAAACCACCACTTGAATGACTAACGCACCCTTCATACACAATCCTCTCAAGAGAAATAATTCTATCATTCTCCCATTACACATATAAAAATCATAACATCAGCAGTCGCTCAACCAGGAAAGTACCACAATACCATGAAGCATCCGTAAGTCAAAACACAATGTGCCTTCGAAAAGGCGCACTCTCCTCGGGACCAGGTAGTGCCAACATTCTTCTAAACATATGAAACTGTCTGTGTGGTCTAAAACAAATGAACTTCCCTTCGAAACTAAACCGTAACTTTTACTCGAAACTTCCAACCCTACACAGCACCACAATCATCATGCTAACTCGTGAAAATAGAAAGATCTCATAATTAACTCTGAACCACAAGCAAGTCGAAGACTTCATTAACCAAGAAACTTTCATTTAAATCAATCCAAGAGAACATTACCACACATAATACACTTTCTATACCTGTAGCAGATATCAACCCCGATTTGTGGACATAACCAAAGTGAATTCTTCTGAACTCTCCTCTAGCTCAACCGAATCACGCTAACTACCAAACCCAAAAGTAACTCAATCTGAAATGCTCGCCCTTAATGAACCTTCTATGAACCCGAAGTTGTTTCTTGCATCTTTTTAATGATGTCATGTATAGTTAATAATGATGTAGAAGTACTGCAACTCTAGACACCATCTAGTATAGATCTCAAGTCCCAACCATACACAAATTCAAAAAATCATTAAATACCACATATGAGTCCTAAAATCACTAGAACCTTTTCGATAGTCATTCACCTGCTCTAAATCATCGTCGATGAAACTCTTCTCAAATTGTAGCCAATCTGCGAGCACACCTTAGCCCGTGAACTAACATAACGCATGGCCATGCAATCCGACCAACAATAACAGACTCCCCCACTTAGCTCGAAGCCATAAAACACATCGTCGATAATCCACAATTCCACATCTTTATAGTTGTCCAGATCCTGCACTGCTAATCAACCGAATACTTCATAAACTCATGTAATACTGGTCATTGACCACTTCGAAGACTCTGCCAAGAACATACCCATCCTTGAAATAGTCAAGTAAACTTTTCCAAATGCTCTAAAATGATAATATGTGCATTCCACCTAACGGAAACCTCATACAAAACACACCATCCAAACTCATTATGTAGGACATAGACCATCGGCTGGACTCAAATCAACACCTCCCTATGAACCCACCACGGTCACAACAATTAGACAACCGATTAATCCTTCCCGAGTTTACACTCATCGACAAGATTTGAGAATCCGCTCCATCCCACAAATGAACAATTAGAAGATCTACCAACACATAAACATCAAGGTCTGGACAACACATCGCGATGATAATCAAGCATCCAAAAACCTTCGTATTCCATCCACAGCATGACAAACCATCAACGCATAGTTGATACCGAGTGCGTAACATCGCATACAAGTGAATAGGAATAAATCAAAGATATAGGCGCCAATCTGAAACAAAGCCGCACGATGATGAAAGAAGGAAGGGAAGTTTCCTAGATGCCATGTAGCCTCTCGAAGATAGGATGGATGTCATCATACCGATCCGCAAGACTCTACTATACACTTGCTCATGAATCGTAGAACCTACGAACCTAGTGCTATGATACCAACTTCGCACGACCTAAAAACTCAACTAGTCGTAATGGAACCTAACCCAACCCTCTAGGTAAGCCCAACAACAATCAATATAGTTCTAGCAAAATAAAAGTGATCAACAAATGAT
Organism: Nicotiana paniculata; assembly: GCA_005239505.1. Classification (NCBI taxonomy): domain Eukaryota; kingdom Viridiplantae; phylum Streptophyta; class Magnoliopsida; order Solanales; family Solanaceae; genus Nicotiana; species Nicotiana paniculata. The sequence continues at coordinate 10,085 of ML304347.1, forward strand.
ATAACTGAATTCCATACAATATCCTAAGGACTGGTAGTATAAGTCATGAGCTACTAAGACTGAATTTTTGCAAAAGTTGATATGAAATAAATAAAACTTCTATTTGAAATGTACATAAATATAATTCAACTCTAAAACTACTCAGAGACAAGTGGTAGCTAAATCCGGGAAAACAAGTACATCTTTAGTGTTAGCTCCCATCATCGACTGCATCTCAGCTCCAAGATTTGCACGCAAGGTGCAGAAGTGTAGTATGAGTATAACTAACCCCATATATCCAGTAAGTATCTTGACTAACCTCGGTAAAGTAATGGCAAGGCTTTTTAGTTAAAAGATACTCACAGATATAACTTGTGCAGTAAAATTGCAATAAAGACAATACTAAAACATAATAGAGAAGGGTATGAGAATAAATATGCGAAGCAATAAATGATACTAAAAGAAATTACAGTCATTATTTCTCAATATCACAATCAATCTTTTCCTTGAAGCAATGACCATCAAACCACAGTAAAAAATCTAGAACTTTCATAGTGTGAGACATGTACTCAAAATCTCAAATCAAATGGCACGGCAACACCCTCCATGCATTTATCTCTTCCTCATCAAGCATATCTATAACAGTGCCAACTAGGTGAAAGAAACGCAAATAACGGTAACGACAGAGTGGGAAGTACACGGATAGCAATAACAAACAAGGCAGTTCATATGGACAATGGTAACAGACTAGGTGAGAGGCATAGATGTAATGATAGCAATTGAGATAAGAGATCATAAATTTCACTAACTAACATGGTAGAAGTTTTATACGAAAGTGCAACAAATGAGAAATGACATAGATGTAGATATAACAAACTAGAAGGTAAGTATGATATTAATAAGCTAAACAAATAGAAGGCATAGATAAATAATATGGTAGAAGGTTTATGCGAAAGTGCAACAAATGAGAAATGACATAGATGTCGATACAACAAACAAGAAGGAAAGCATGATATTTATAAGCTAAACAGATAAAAGGCATGGATATCACAACAACTATCGAGGTAGAGGACAAAGACAGAACAACAACGTCAAGTCACGTAGAAAACATAGGTGCAACAGTAACATCACAAGATAAAGGCATAAATGTATATAGAAGGAAAATATATCACAATATAATGCATGTCTTTCGTCCTCACCTGCACGGGAACACCCTTTGTGCCATGAACACATGATAATATAAAAACTATGGCACGACATCACCTTCTGTGCATTTACTCTCGTCCTCACATGATAATTAATTGCAATGACACGACATCACCCTTCATTCTTTACTCTCTTCCTCACATGGTAATGTATATGAAATGGTACGACATCACCCTTTGTGTTTTACTCTCTTCCTCACATGAAAATGTATATGAAATGACATGGAATCACGCTTCGTGCTTTACACTCTTCCTCACCAAGCATATGTATATCAATAAAGAGCAAGGTAGGAAGCATGAATAACATGAAGGAGAATGATTAAGCAAATACTCCTCATGCACATCAATCACAGTTTTTACGCCAATAACAATTCAATAAACCTCAAGAACCTTATTGTTAAAGTATTTAACGAATATCAAAAGTGATCTTCAACTCAAGTATGGAATCCAAATATCTCAAGAATAACGGTCGTAGCAATGTATTTGTAATTAGGTATAGTATTAACCAAATTTAACACATTAATAGTTTCACAAAATGTCTGCCGAATTTTAATCAAGTTGTAATAAGCTAAATCATGATTTCACAAATAATCGTATAATCTACCCCCAAGAATGATTAACCTCGGCACATGAATATACGCTCGTCACCTCATATATGCATCACCCATGCATGTAGCAAATAATATCAATTTGTAGAAAAAATTCCCCCAATAACGTTAGGCAAAAGACTTAACTTAACCAATCCAAATCGATACACAAGAAGCGCCATCCCGCTCAAGTCGACCTCTGAACGACTCGAAATTAGCCAAAAACAACTCAAAATTATCAAATAATGCCATATGTTGCAAACTCAAATGATAAAGGTCAAATATTTAATCAAATACTCAAATTCAACCAATAAGTTAACCTTGGGCCCGCACTTCAAAACCAGACGAAATTCACAAAATCTGACAACACATTTGAATGCGAGCCCAACCATACTAATTTCACTCAAATCTGACTCCGAATCGATATTCAAAACTCGATAATTCACTTGAGAAAAGTTTAGACAAAAACCCTCAATTTCTCTTTTGAAATCATCAATCAAATGCCAAAATCGAAGATAGAATCATGAAATATAATCAATTCTGAGTAGAAAGTACTTACCCTAATCCATGTGGTATAAATCCTCTCCAAAATCGCCCAAATCCGAGCTCTCAACTCAAAATGGTATAAAATAACTCAAAGGTCTGAAATAGAGTACTTATATACATTGCCCAGTGGTACTCTACGCGATCGCGGTTGTACCCTCGCGATCGCGAAGCACAAAAAAATATGCTGCCACAATTTACACTTCATGATTGCGGCATAACCATCACGAACACGGTGAACACAGCTACAGACTCTTTGCAAATGCGTCGCCATCCATGCGAAAGTGATGAATAAAAATCTGCCAGCTCCCTCGCTGATACGCGATTATGGTTGCCCTTCGCGAACTTGATGAATGAACATCTCAAACTTCGTGAACGCGCTCATTCTATCGCGAACACATTGAAAAAAGAACCAATATCTCCCATAATTATATGTGATCGCGTCCTAATCTTCGCGATCGTGAAAAAGCCATGAAACACTAGAACCAGCAAAAAAACCAATAATGCCCAACATGGTCCGAAGTGGCCCCAACCCCCTTGAAACTCACCCGAACCCCTCGGGACCCTGTCCGAACATACTAAAAAGTCTCAAAATATAACACGAGCTCACTCGAAGCCTCAAATCACACATCACAACATCAAAGTAAATAATCACGCCTTAATTCAAACTTAATGAACTTTTGAACTTTCAACCTCCAAAACTCTTCCCGAACCATATCAAATCAACTCGGAATAACCTCAAATTTTCCATACATGTTCCAAATCACATGATAAACCTATTACAACTCCCGTAACCAAAATATTTACCCGACATCATCGAAGTCAACTCCTGGTCAAACTTATGAACATTCTAAACCTTTAAATTTTTAACTTTCACCAAATCGTGCCGAAACCTTCTAGAAACATCCAAATGTAAATCCGGGCATACACCCAAGTCCAAAATCACTATCCAGACCTAACGAAACCACCAAAGTTCCAATATGAGGTCAAATACACAAAAGTCAAACTTGGTCAATTCTTCTAACTTAAAGCTTCTTAGTTGAGAATCATTCTTTCAAATCAATCCCGAGTCACGTGAAATCCAAAACCAATGATTCACATAAGTCATAATACATCTTATTAATCTTATCAAGACTTCAAACAACTGAACATAATGCAAATGCTCAAAATGACGGGTTGGATCGTTACATATGTGCTGCCCAATCACCTCTCCTCAATTGTTATTAGGCCTACCTCTACCTCTTCTCAAACCCACCATAGACAGCCTCTAACACCTCCTCACTGGGGCGTCTATGCATCTGCTCATCACATGCCCGAACCATCTTAGCAAATTTCCCACATTTTGTCCACCACATATACCACTCCTGTCTTGGACCTAATATCCTCATTCCTGGCCATGTCTCTTCTATAATGCTCACACATTCATCTTAGCATTCTTATTTCCGCCACTTTTGGCTTCTGGACATGGGAACTCTAATTGACAAACTCTCTGCCCCATATAGCATAAGCGATCTAATCACCACTCTGTAGAACTTACCTTTAATTTTAGATAAAATATTCTTATTACATAAAACATTTGATGCGAGCTTCCATTTCATCCATCCCGCTCCAATACAGTGTGTGACATCCTCGTCAATCTCCCTATTACCTTAAATCACTGATCCTAGATACTGAAAACTTCATATCTTGGGGATGACTTGTGTATCAAAACTTACTTCCACGCCCGCCTCTTGAGTTACGTCATTGAATGTTTTTTACACTCCAAATACTCTATTTTAGTCTTTTTAACCTGAAACCTTTAGACTCCAAAGCATATTTACAAACCTTCAGCCTAGTGTTAACGCCACTCTAAGACTCATCAATTAGTATTATATTATCAAAAAATAATATGCACCATGACACCTCCCCTTTGATGTTGCGCATAATTACATCCATCGCCAAGGAAAATTAAAATGGACTAAGAGTTGATCACTGATTCAATCCCATCATGATATGAAAGTATCCATAGTCTCCTCCCACTATGCTAACATGAGTCTTATCTCCATCATACATGTCTTTAATCACCCTAATGTACGCTACTGGTACACCTCTATCCTCTAGGCATCTCTAAAGGACATCTCTTGGGACTTTGTCGTATGTTTTCTCCAAGTTAATGAATACTCTATGCAATTCCCTCTTCCTCTCTCTATGTTGCTCCACTAATCTCCTTATAAGATGTGTGCCTCTTGTAGTCAATCATCGCGACATGAACCCTAACTGGTTCTCCAAAATAGACACATTCCTTCTCACCCTCATTTTCAACACACTTTTTCGAACTTTCATAGTATGACTTAGCAACTTGATACTCCTATAGTTATTGCAATTGTGAATATCCTTATTCGTATAAACTAAAATCATCATACTCCACCTTTATTCCTCGAGCATATTTGTCGTCTTAAAAAAATATTAAACAACCCAGTCAACCATACTAAACCTGCCCTGCCCGTGTTTTTCTAAAAATTCCACCAGAATATTGTCTGGCCTCGTAGTTCTTTCCCTGCTCATCCTATGCATAACCCCCTCAACCTCCTCAACCTAAACATGCCTGAAATACCCAAAATCCTGATGACTCTTGGAGTTCTCCAAATTACCCAGCACAGTATGCTTGTCCCTTTGTTCATTCAACAGTTTATGGAAGTAGGTCTACCATCTACGTATAATATGTATATCTTCTAACAGTATTGTGTTGTCTTCATCTTTGATGCACTTTACTGGTCAAGATCCTGGCCTTTCTCGCCCTTGCCTTAGCTAGCTTGTACAACTTCTTGTCCCCGCTCTCTTCCCTAGTTTTAAGTACAAGCATCTAAAATATTTTTGTTTTCACTATTGTAACTACAAACTTCGCCTCCTCCTTATCCATCTTATAACACTCTCTATTCGTGCTCTTCTCCTCCTTTCTCCACTAGCTTCAAATATGCCGCTCTTTTGGCTTCCACTTTTTCTTGTACTTCTCCCCTCTACCACTGTTCCCTCTGTGCCCACTAGAGTAACCCTTCGAGACCCTTAACACCTCTCTAGTAGCATCCCTAATGCAATCCATTATACTGGTCCACATACTACTCGCATCCCAACTACTTCTCCAAGCCCCCAAAGCCATTAACTTCTCCCCCAACTCCTGAGCTTTGTCTTTAGTCAAGGCTCCCCACTTGATCTTCAAGTTGACCATACACAACCCTCTTCTTCCTCATCCTCTTAATCTCAAAGTCCCATTACCAAGAGTCGATGTTGGTTCGTGAGGTTCTCATTCGAGATAACCTTGATGTTTGAGCATAAGCCTTTATCACGTATCCTAAAGAGTAGGTAATCAATTTGGGTCTTGGCCACTATACTGTAAAAGGTGACCAAGTGCTCCCCCTTCTTCTGGAAATAGAAGTTAGTTATCATCTGATCAAAGGCTTATGCAAAATCCAACAGTAAAGTACCACATTCATTTCTATCACCAAAATCGTAACCTCCATGCATGTAGTCATCACCCCCAAAAGTCTTCCCGGCGTGGGCATTGAAATTTCCTTATATGAATGGATTTTCGATAAGCCGAATACGTCGCACAACCTCATCCAAATCATCCAAAAGTGTCTTTTGACCTCCTCGTACAAACACGCTTCAGGTGCGTAAGAACTAATGATGCTACAAGTAAGCCCATCAACCACTAGCTTAATATCCATTATCATTCACCCTCCTCAACTTTACAACCTGCTCCCCGAGTTCCCTTTCAACCAAAATACCTTTTCGATTCTTGCTCCTCATAAATCTTAAGTACCATAATTAAACACATCTACACTCCGTGCCTTATTTTGTATCCATCTAGTTTCCTGAACACAAGCTACACTGATCTTTCTCTTTTGGAGAATTTTCACTAATTCTATAGACTTTCCGTTAATGTACCTATGTTCTAGGACCTAACTCTCAACCTAGAGGTTCCATTTCCCCCTTCCCCCCGCCCTATCTAAGGACTTGACCTTATTGTACCATCATTCATCAGAGCCATAATACTCTAGGTTACCGTAAACTAAAACAAAACCTTACCAAAAATAACTATCTAAAAAATAGATATAAAAACTAAAACTAAAATGCACAAATCGAGAAAACAAATAAAGGAATAGGCTAAGAATATGACATTCTATCTAAACAAACAAGATGGGGAGACAAAAGAGTAGACAGATGATCCAGAGGTACCAACTCCAAATAGATAAACCTAGAATATGGACGGAGATGTCGAGCTGTTGTTGAAGGACAAACAAACTCATTACATAATTATACGCGCTCGCCACTTGCCGACCCTGCCACTGACCGCAACTTTCCTTCACACCGGATGCCTTATGCACTTCTTCGATTGGGCGCCAAAAAGTGATTATCTGAAAACACATAAGAGAATAACACGAACCCACATGAAAATATACGATGAAGAAGAAGGGGCGTACAACAATGAGAGAGAATAACGAGTGGACTGGAGAGAGGAGAAACAAAGAGAATAGAGACAGAAGAGAAAGAAGGGGGGGGGGGGGGG